>ONZH01013026.1:0-28406 GCA_900303285.1 Rhinella marina | reverse complement strand
CAGTGACGTCATGCCTATTCAGAGTCTGGCACACATGGCTGACTTCATGCTGGGCTGCTTTTCCCGGACCACGTGTTGTCCGGATAGTGGAGAACAAACTGTAACTGGGTCTTCGCACTCCTGGACCCCCGCTATAAAGATAACGTCTCCTCTTTTATTCCGGTAGAGGAGAGGACGAATCGATTGCTGGAATACCAGAGGGAACTCGTGCAGAACATGATGGAGATTTTCCCACCCACCATCGCTGGCGGCAGAGAGGAGAGGGTCTCCCAGAGTCCCACAACATCGATCAGGCCCACAGCCACCAGGGAACACTCTCCAAGGTGTGGGACACGTTCATGGCACCCCTCGTGCAACTTCCATCACTGTGGGGCCCGCTATCAGCAGGAGGGACAAGTATCGGCGGATGTTGCGGAGTACCTGGCAGACCGTACCCCTGTCCTCCCGATCCCTCGGCGTCCTACACTTACTGGGTCTCCAAGTTGGACACGTGGCTGGAACTGTCCCTGTACGCCTTGGAGGTGCTTGCCTGCCCTGCCGCCAGCGTGCTATCAGAAAGGGTGTTCAGCGCAGCCGGGGGCATTATAACCGATAAGCGCAGCCGCCTGTCAACCGACAGTGCCGACAGGCTGACGCTAATCAAAATGAACAGCAAGTGATTGACCCGGACTTTGCTTCTCCAACAGTGGAAAGCAGCCAAAAGTGAAGTGCCATCTGTATGAAGTGCCATTTCCTCCTCCACCTCCTCCTCCTCCTCCTTACCGCCTTAGAATTGCCTCCGTAAAAAAAAATATATATATATATTTATGGCTCACCTCTTGGGCCTACAAACAATTTTTAGAGGTCTCACCTCTTGGGCCTCCACATAATTTTTAAGAGTCTCACCTCTTGGCCTACAAACAATTTCTCATGCCTCACCTCTTGGGCCTACAAACAATTTTTAAGATTTCACCCTTTGGCCTCCCTAATTTTTAACAATTCTCAACCTCTGGGCCTCCTACAAACAATTTTTAAGAGGTCTCACCTCTTTTGGCCTCCTCAAACAATTTTTAAGAGTCTCACCTCTTGGGCAACAATTTATTATGGCTCACCTCTCAATTGTTAAGAGGTCTCACCTTTTATTATGGCTCACCTCTTGGGCCTCCTCCTCCCCTTTACCGCCTTAGAATTGCTCCGTAAAAAAAAAAAAATATATATATATTTATGGCTCACCTCTTGGGCCTACAAACAATTTTTAAGAGGCCTCACCTCTGGGCCTCCACATAATTTTTAAGTCTCAACCCTTTGGCCTCCACATAAATTTTTTTAAGAGGTCTCACCTCTTGGGCCTCCACATAATTTTTAAGAGGTCTCACCTCTTTGGGCCTACAAACAATTTTCTCATGCCTCACCTCTTGGGCCTACAAACAATTTTTAAGAGGTCTCACTCTTGGGCCTCCACATAATTTTTAAGAGGTTTCACCTCTTGGCCTCCACATAATTTTTAAGAGGTCTCACCTTTTTGGGCCTCCACATAATTTTTAAGAGGTCTCACCTCTTGGGCCTACAAACAATTTTTCTCATGCCTCACCTCTTGGGCCTACAAACAATTTTAAGAGGTCTCACCTCTTGGGCCTCCACATAATTTTTAAAGAGGTTTCACCCTCTTGGGCCTCCACATAATTTTTAAGAGGTCTCACCTCTTTGAATTTTTAAGAGGTTCACCTCTTGGGCCCTACAACATAATTTTTTAAGAGGTCTCACCTCTTGGGCCTACAAACAATTTTTCTCATGGCCTCACCTCTTGGCCTACAAACAATTTTTAAGAGGGGCCTACAAACAATTTTCTCGGGCCTATAAACAATTTTTAAGAGTCCACAAACAATTTTCTCAATGCCTCACCTCTTCGCCTACAAACAATTTTTAAGAGGTCTCACCTCTTGGGCTACAAACAATTTTTATTATGGCTCACCTCTTGGGCCTTAATACAATTGTTAAGAAGGTCTCACCTCTTGGGCCTACAAACAATTTTTAAGAGGTCTCACCTCTTGGGCCTACAAACAATTTTTATTATGGCTCACCTCTTGGGCCTTAATACAATTTTTAAGAGGTCTCACCTCTTTGGCCTCCACTTAATTTTTTCGAGGGCTCACCTCTTGGGGCCTCCACATAATTTTTTCGAGGGGCTCACCTCTTGGGCCTCCATTATACATTTTTTCGAGGGCTCACCTTCAAGCTAACTTTGCGCCACTCATTAAAATAATTTTCACAAACAAGGACCTAAGAGCCCTCTGATGGGAAGAGCTTTGTGTGGGGGCCTGATTATAGGGAAGAGATGCGGCCCTGCGGGGCTCTAGCCTGCCTTCTCCATGAGCCTCTGGCCAGCCCACGGCCTCTTCCTGCCTTTTGCGGTCCTACGCATCCCTCAACATCCCCACTGCTTTACCTGCTAGACATGACACTGGGCCAGGTCGGGTCACTGACTTCGTCATACTCAACCACCTCCTCTTACACTGCCTCACTTTGCTCCAACAGCCTCCCTTGCTGGCAACTGTGTCTCATCATCGTCCCTAATCATTTTACACTTTAGTGCCCGTTCCACACCACCATCAGCTAGAGATGGAGCTTGCTCCAGTGTTTGGGCATCAGAACAAACAAAATCCTCAGATAGCTCCTGCGATTCTTGCATGGGTGGGAACACTGGGTTGATAACATTGGGCAGGGTGGGAGAAAGGAGGGTCAGAGTGAGGTCCCTGCAGTTTCTGCAGGCTATCGACGAGACTGGACTTTGTGGACTTGACTGGGTGGTGGACAGATTTAACAAATCTAGAAGGAGAAGGAGGGGTTTGCCGAGCTGTCTGTAAGGGTTGCGGAAATCCAGACAGAACCAAGGCCCAAAACTTGGGTGGGGGTAGCAGGTTTGCCCGTCCCCGCCTCCACAACATTCACCCAGTGTGCTGTCAGGGAGATGTAGCATCCCCGGCCTCAAACGCTTGTCCAAGTGTTGGTGGTCAAATGGCCTTTTGGAGTAACCGTGTTACTCGGGCGTGGATGATGTTTTGGGACATGTGCCTGGGCAAGGCAGCGATGGCACAGAGGGAAAAATAGTGATGGCTTGATTGCTTTCCCCCTTGCCTATGCCATCTGTGGTTGTCATAGGCAACGTGATTTTAAGGGGTGCAGAATTTTATCTTCTTTTTTGTCTAGTTTGGCTTGGGGTCCATGGCAATGTAGAGGAAAGAAGGTTTCCTTGTATGGTATCACTTTACAGAGAGGTTATATTGTCTTTGGAGTGTATTGTTGAGAGGCTGTGATAGTGGCGTAATAGTGCGACTTGGGCGCGTTATATGCACCCAGACATGCTTCCCCTGCTGTCCCAGTTGCATTCCAGCAGTGTTGGCATCCTTTTCTGAGGTTTCAGGGTGGACTTGGTGACCTCCAAGTGGTCGAATTGAGATTTCCAAGTGGCGAGCATTTTTTTCCCATAGACTTTAATGGGATTCGATATTCGGTCGAATAGTCGAATTTTGCGGTCTATTCGAATCGAATTTCGAACTTTCGAATATTTCACTACTCGCTCATCTCTACTCATTACAATTCTAGCTTTCCCAGCAAACTGAATGACAATTCTGTCTAGCTATGCTACAAAATGGAAGATTTGTCACTGAGATTCTTCTTCAGCTTTTCCAGTCCCCTGGTTAGCAAATCCAGCTAAGTATTCTATAACAAGGGCGTCCTACCAATTTAGCAATAGCCTGATCTGACATTCTGCTGTCTGGAAAAGGTGGATAGCAATCTCTGCTGGGCAGCTATAGGGGCATATCAGTTCTAAAAACAAATACACATAATGCTACCCTGATACATTTTGTGAAATTGAATCTATCATATGGTACCAGGGCAACACAATCTGTTGTCACCAATTTAGAAGTACAGATCCACAGCCCTGAATAGCAAGTTGGTCTGGCTATATGAGGGAATTTATCACTACAACTAGGCAGATCTTAAATTGACAATGAGGCAAAGCGGGAAAACAACCTCTGCAGAGATATAATGAAGGCCAGAATGGGAAAACACATTCTGTGTACACTATATAACAACAAATATAATATCAGGAGAAACATAAGTATATAATATATATGTAGTTTAGTGTCAGACATATCTATACATGCTGTCCAGCTTTCCAGAGTTGCTGAAAGGCAAATCTGCACAATAATGCAGTGAAGGGGGCATGATCACTCCATAACTAGGCAGATTAGCTATTCAGCTGTATGTACTATTAGATATTATGGCTAATACTATGTTGATACTATGGCTGGTACTATGTCAATACTATCAGAGGTGCACCTAGCTTTTCTGCTGCTTGAGGAGAAAATTGAAACGGTGCCCCACCATGCCAAATTCTCACCATAACTCCTTCCCTCCAGTCCTACTGTTAAATACATATTTGCAAAACATTACATAGAGCATTACAAAACATACAGGATACTACATCTTCACATACCTCTTACATCCAATAATCTCCCTTCATCTTCTCCATTCGGACCAGACTGCCATGATGATTTATTTCTCCATCTCTTGTCTCTGCAGAGTTTGACACACACATCTTAGTTTCCTACTTTTCCATTATCCTCCCACCTTCTGAACACCCCATCCTGCCATCCCCAATATTGTGCACACTGTGGTCCCCAATATTATACTGCAGAAACAGATAATCCTGGTGAAAATAGTAGTGCTACACAGACAGTGACTGCTAGTGACCCTAGTTGTGACCCTGGCACTAATAGTGCTGTGAATATAAAGTAGTACCCCCCCCCCAAAAAAAAAAAAAAAAAAAAAAAAGTGCTAAGCTGCAGTGCTCCCAATAGTAATAATGTCACTGACCTCTGCACAGGTGACAGAGCATGTCTAAAAAAAAACTCTCCCATAGAAGTCAATGAGGTACCCTCCTGTCCATTGTGTCTATGGCTCATGGGGCTGCCATAAAGCAATTTTGTTAATGCTTTCTAAATGCTGTTAAGAACACCTTAGGCAAGATGGCAGCCCCCATAATCATGTTCAGAAACAGAATAAAAAATCTGTAATCAGAAAATAAAAACATATTAAATAGGGATATCATGCCTGTGAAGGGAGAATGTAGAGTATGCATTGTGGTTGCAAGGATAGAGAAATCACAAACTGGGAGGAACGCCTATTGGAAACTGTCAATGTATTGTGTGACACTGTGACAGAGGGAGGGGATATCATGGTGTCTGCAGCTCAATATGCCTAAACCTCCACTGCTCACTTTGAAGGATGCAAAATAATTTCATGTGCATTTTGCTTCCAGCAATCAAGTACTTTGTAGCCCGGAAATATCCAGATAATATAAATGATATTTCCATCTAAGAAGTCTTTTCTCAAGCACTATTTAATATACAGAGAAAAGAGGATAGTGATGTGGAATCAATTGTCACTGCTGGCTAGAGGAAAGATTCTTCAGGAAAGAGCTGCCAACTGCAGCTTACCCATATTCACCATGGGTACTTTGAGTAGAAATTAATCTGGGGTTTCTATACAGCTGTCTGCAGATGAGGTGCTGGCTTATTTAAAAGGGTTGTCTGGGCTTTTTCATATTGATGACCTCAGGATAGGTCATCAATATCAGATCGTCAGTGGTCCGACACCTGGCACCTCCGCCCATCAGCTGTTTGAGGAGACAGAACACACTGTGTGCACATGCCGTCTCCCTTCTCTCTTCCTGTCTGCTGCTGCTGTTCCATAGACATACAGTGGAGAGAAGGGAGACGGCATGTGTGCACAGCGCGCACCATCTTCACAAACAGCTGATATTGATGACCTATCCTGTGGTTAGGTCATAAATATGAAAAAGCCCAGAGAACCTCTTTAATATTCAAGTTATGTCTCAAGGCCTATTTAAAGGGTCGAACATTGACTTATAGCAGGCTTGCTCAACCTGTGGCCCTCCAGCTGTTGCAAAACTAAACTCCCGGCATGCCCTAATAGCTGTAGGCTGTCCAGACATGCTGCTTTACATCTGGTGGCTTTAGAGGTAGAGCTTCTTAAGAGCTCATTTGCATCCTTTTCTTCCCAGAATTCCAAAGGAGCATGTATGGCCTCTAAGTCTCCTCATGCCAATTAAGTTGCTCTCCCCAAGAAGAGTTGGTACCACACAAATTATAAGATTCCAAGATGCTTTCAAAATAATCTCTCATGGCCGAATAATCCTATTCCTGAAAAATCTAAGTAAAATATCTGAAAATATTTTAAGAACTAAATCAATAAAAAGGCTGGAAACACAGATAAAGTTTTGAAGCAGTTTGATTTGTAATTTATTTGTGCCACCGCCAAAAAGGGATCCAGTATATTTCCATTATACTGTATTTCTTATTCCAGTTGCATTCACTCCTGGCTATGGCTAACCCCCCCCCCCCCCCAAAAAAAAAAAAAAAAAAAAAAAAAAAATACACTAAACAGTACACTAAAACCATCTCAAAAACTGTGTTGATGTGATTCCAGCCTAAGCAAGCCTTCTCTTCCTTAGTTCTGTTTCACTTTTGTTGTCAAGATAATTGGTAAATCAATATATAATCTTTGCTTCTGAAAATTAGGACATTCTATCTCTTTGTCTCCGTGTTGTAAAGAGATTACAAAAAATGAAACATCTGTGCATTTACAGATCTTTAAACTATAATATCCTTACAGTGGCGCTGGAATTTAATGCTTCTGATAAGCTAAGTGTGTCTGCGAGATTATGAATGCATTTTTCATTTATGCCCCTTTCACACGAGTGGGAGACTCGCATGTCTCCTGCAACGCATCTACAGGGCTGGACTCCGGCACTGACTGGGATCTCATATAATGCTATGCAATCCCTGTCAGTGCCGAGTCCAGCCCTGTAGATGCGTTGCGGGAGACATGCGAGTCTCCCGCTTGTGTGAAAGGGGCATTAGGGATTTTGACATGTTCCTTACTCTTGTTAAATGAAAGACCTACAACACAAAAAAAATCAGAATAGCCCTTATAATTTTCAGAATTTAAATGTGCCTTTTGCATAATCAATGAATTTTGCGTAATTATTACAAATAATGTAATATTACCAGACATCTGGTTGTAGTTAATATTTTGCATAAATCTAACTCTTTAGGGACACAATCATTCTTGGCCTTGAGGACACATCAATTTTTTTGTCTTACTTATTGTATTTCTGCCAACTTTTTAAATTTTTCGTTATACCTTCGACATAGCTTTAAGAGGGCATCCTTTTTTATGGGATAAATTTGAATCTAATTTTTCTGTGGTACCTTTATGACACATAAAAAGTTAATAATTACTATTATTATTTTATTAATTTGCGGAAGATAAAAAAAAACTATTCTAGCAATATGTTTTTGACTGTCATTTACGACATGGTATAAATAACGTGGTTATTTAATTTCTTGGGTAGTTACATTCATGGAAATACGAAATAGAAAAAGTTTAATTACCACTGTTCACTGATGGCAGCCCTGCAGGCCTTTGTTAGGTCTCTGGATGAGAGGAAAGCCCTTTTATGCATAAAAATTAAAAAAATAGAATGCACGGTCTTTTAGTGTTTTGTAATCCTAAACTGGACCTTTAGCTACTGTACATAGGTATAACTTGTTTAACCCCTTCCCGCATTTGGACGTTACTGTACGTCCAAATTGCAAGTAATTTACTGCATTTGGACTTACAGTGACGTCCAAACTGCTCACCGGGGCTGTGACACTATAAAGTGTCACAGCCCCGGAGTCTCTGCTCTCCCGGATCAGCCTGTGATCTCCACTCTGATGGCAGCCTGAAATCAGGTATGACAACCTGTTGCTGCCCCCTAAGTGCCCCTTTTATGCCCCTAGTGTTTGTCCATTTCCCCTTTGTCATGCCCCCATATTTTCCCCCTTCACGGGTTCCCTCTGCTCCTTCCTTCATCTCTGATGGCAGCGGCTCAGGAACGGAGCCGCTGCCATTGTGAAGGTGAGCAATAAGAAAAAACATAGAAATCTGTTACATCTTATCTGTTACATCTTATGTTATGCATTTAACAGCCATCTTATCCAGATAACATAACAAGACTGCATTCAGCTTGGAACAGCTTACACAAGATAAGCCTTCAGACAGAAGCACCTAGTTCCTGTTTTGAATGACGAAGAGAATATTAGTCAGCCAACGCCTGAATAAGACTGCGCAGATGCAAAAGAAACCTATTGCATACATATATCCTGTTTTGAGATGTCATAAATTTATGCTCCATGTCCAAAAAAGGTTATATACTCTGGACATCCAATTATAATATGGTATGGAGATACATGTGATTTGATAACCACTCCTAAATCCCTCCTAAATCAGAGAATTAAAATGAGACAGTGCTTCCTGAAAATAAAGAGAAGTGTATGGGATTTCAAACCAGCAACATTCTGTGTGGTCTGGAGTAATTACAGCTCACACTCTGCTGCTACAGCTGAAATCGGTGCTGGCACTGATTTCAGCTGTTTAACCCCATAGATGCCATGGTCAGTAGCCGCCCGCAGCATCCATGGAGTTAAGAGGGGAGGGAGCTCCCTCTCTATGCCATCGGGCCACCACTGCTGCAAAGGCAGCGGCCCGATGGTTGCCATGGCAACCGGACGCTTTACAAAAGCGTCCTGGCTGCCATGTACCTAAGGCTGATCAGACCCTCAGGGTTTGATCAGCCTTAGTGTAAGTGTAACACTGATCCAGTGCATTGCAATAGATGACTATTGCAATGCACTGTATAGCCATCAAGCCCACTGGATCTTCAAGATCCAAAGGGTCTTAATAAATTTTAAAAAAAGTGTAAAAAGAAAGTAAAAAAAGTGTACAAAAGTAAAAAAAAATAAAGTTTTAAAAAAATAAATAAATAACAGTTTAAAGTTAAAAAGTACCCTTTTCTCCCAAAGAAAGTAAAAAAAAGTAAAAAAAAGAAAAAAAAAAAAAAGAAAAGTACACATATTAGGTATCGCCGCGTCCGTATCGACCCCGGCTCAAGTATCACATGATCCACCCCGCCAGGTGAACGCAGAAATTTTTTTTAAAAAAAAAAAGCTATGCCAAAACAGCTATTTTTTGTCACCTTGCCTCACAAAAAGTGTAATAGCAGGCGATCAAAAAGGCCTATCTACCCCAAAATGGTACCAATCAAACCGTCATCTCGTCCCGCAAAAAATGAGACTCTACCTAAGACAATAGCCCAAAAAATAAAAAAATATGGCTCTCAGAAAATGGCAACACAAAAATTTTTTTTTATTCTGTTCAAAAATAAATCTAGTGTGTAAAACTTAACAAATATAAAAATGGTAGACATATTGGTTATCGCTGCATCCGTAAAAACCTCCTCTATAGAAATATTATATGAGATGGCTCCCCAGGTGAATGCTGTAAAAAATGTATTTAAAAAACTGCCAAAACAGCAATTTTTTAACTCTTGCCTCACAAAAAGTGTAATATCACGTGATCAAAAAAGCGTATGTACCCCAAAATGGTACCAATCAAAACTTCATCTCATCACGCAGAAATTGATACCCTACCTAAGACAATCGCCCAAAAAAATGAAAAAATATGGCTGACTGAAAATGGCAGCACAAAAACAAGATTTAAACCTGCTCTATAAAAATATCACATGATTTGCCCCCTCGGGTGAATGTTGTAAAAAAAATGTTAAAAAAAACTATGCCAAAACAACTATTTTTTTCACCTTGAACTTGATGTAATACCACGCTATCAAAAAGTCTTATGTACCCCAAAATGGTACCAATGAAAACGTCACCTCATCCCGCAAAAAATAAGCCCCCACATAAGACAATAACTCAAAATAATAAAAATCAATGGCTCCCGCAAACCAATCCATCAAAATCTGTGCTGCAAAATCTATATGGCGCTCCTTCTGTTCTGAGTCCCGCCATGTGCCCCCACAGCAGTTTACCACCACATATGGGGTGTTGACGTATTCAGGAGAAAATGGGGAACAAATTATGGGGTGCTTTTCTCCTGTTACCCCTTGTGAAAATGAAAAATTTGGGGTAAAGCAACATTTTATTGGATGAAATTATATTTTTCATTTTCACAGCCAAGTGTTTCCAAATTCCGTAAAACGCTTTAAAGGTCAAAGTGCTCAGTACACTCCTTAATATATTCTTTGAAGGGTGTAGTTTCCAAAATGGGGTAACTTTTTGAGGGTTTCCACTGTATGGGTATATCAGCGTCTCTCAATCACAACATGGTTCCTAAAAACCATTCTAGCAAAATCTGCCTCCAAAATCTGTATGGCGCTCTTTTCCTTCTGACCACTGCAACAAACACATAGAGACGTTTACCACCACATATGGGGTATTTCTGTAAACTGCAGAATCAGAGTAATGTATATTGAGGTTTAGTTTGCTGTTAACCTTTGCTGTGTTGCAACAAAAAATTGCTTAACATGGAAAATCTGCTTAAAAAATAAAATTTTTAAATTTTGTCTCCATTTTCCTTTAATTCTTGTGGAACACCTAAAGGGTTAACAAAGTTTGTAACATCCGTTTTGAATAATTTGAGGGGTATAGTTTCTAAAATGGGGTTATTTAAGGGTGGTTTCCATTATGTAAGTCCCTCAAAATCATTTTATATCTGAATTGTTGCTTAAAAAAATGGTTTTGGAAATTTTGTTGAAAATTTAAAAAATGGCTTCAAAACTTGTAAGCCTTCTAACGTCCTAAAAAAGTAAAACGACATTTACAAAATGATGCCAACATAAAGTAGACATATGGGTAATGATGACTGATAACTATCTTATGAGGGATTACTATCTGTCTTAAAAGAAGAGAAATTCAAATTTAGAAAATTCTGAATTTTTTCAAATTTCTGGTAAATTTGGGATTTTTTTTAAATAAAGGAGAAATATATCGACTCAAATTTACCACTATCATGAAGTACAATGTGTCACGAGAAAACAATCTCAGAATGGCTTGGATAAGTAAAAGCGTTCCAAAGTCATTACCACATAAAGTGACACATGTCAGATTTGAAAAATGGGGCTCCGGCATTTGGTCCAAACTGGCTGTCGCTTGAAGGGGTTAACAAAATATAAAATAAATATTTGTAATCTTAAATGCAAATTTCAAAGACTACCTGGTACAGATGAGATGCTTGTTAAAGTTGTTGACCTAATTAGACAATTCTCGGTTGTATGTCCTTTGAGGGGAAATGGGCATCATCAATGGCAGAACCTTTGTTCAGAACTTTCCTGTATTTGCTCACTTCCAGAAAAAAACAAACAAAAAACAGAAGAAACCTATACCAGCTAGTATTGGAGGTGGTTTTGCTCCGATGTACAGATTCAGTGCCCATGGTCAAATGTTGCAATTACAATCCAGCACTCAAGACGTTAAAATCATGAATCTTTTATTGCCCAAACATTAAAAATAGACTTCAATGGTGGAAATGGCAGTGTAAAGCTCAATGAGTTTACTCATGATATGTATTTACTGAAATGTGCTTTAATAGTATAGTATGCGCCATGGAAAATAGGTCCCCAGTAGAGATGAGTGAATCGATTCGTTGATTCGTATCTTGGGAATTTTTAGCTGCGAAGTGAATCCGAATATTAGGTGATTCGCTTACGTGATTGCGTACAAATTCAATTCATTAGTGCAGACTCCTCCCCGGTAGCTCCGCCCCTTCTCCAGTGCGCAAGGAAGACGAGGCAACTCAGGCAATTAAGATGGCGACACAGCGAGGCCCTGTCTGGGGAGGCATGGTGTGGGGCACCGATCCCTATGAGGAGAAGGAACTGGAGGAGATCTACATCTCTCAATATGTCCGCAGCCTAAGAAGTCGGTTGAGGTGCCCGCTGAGGTGTTCACTTCGCTGGCTGACACGGCGGAGGCGGCAGAAGTTCCCGTTTCGCCGCGGAAGGACTACTCCCTTTGGCAAAATTCAATGGTCCCCGAGGCTGTCACCCGAAACGCCCTGATCCTCTAGGAATACAAAAAGTTGGTAGAGGAGTGGGTTGTGCAGGTTTTGGAGCACCAACGGTCTGGTGACCCCAAGCTGGAGCGCCGAAGGGGTACCATTATTTGGTTCAGTATGGAACGGGGAGTAGGTTTTATCTGCGATGAGGAGATGGCGGAAGAATTATACGTAAACTGCCGTTCTGTAAAGCGGCCATATCTTCCACCCGTCCGCCACAATCTCCACGCAGGGGATTACGTGGAGTATACCCCCATGAAGAGCCTCCAAGGCCCCTTTGCTACTGGGGTAAAACTCCTTAAGCGACCAGCTACTCCTGCAGCACCCCCAGAAGACTGAAGTGAGGAGGCCCAGGCCGCAGAAGAGGCTCGGTGTTTCCATGAGACCAATTATGGGACTCTGCAATCTGAGGAGAAATCACAAGCTCAGCTGGAACCCCTGATACCAGATTTGCCACCACCGCCGATCCTTCATGTGGGACAGATGACCACCAATAGTTTTGTGTACCAGCCATGGTTGGTACAATACCAACTGCCATGGCAGGTGCAGGCCGCACAGTCCGCCGCTCTCGGAAGACTGTAACCAGAGCCCTTACAGACGGAGATCCTGTCACTTTGTATGCCGGCGGGAAGATCTGGCCACTACAAGGTAATGGGCAAGACCATCCCTGAGAGGTCGTGGGGGTCTGCTGCCGCAGCCAGTGTCGCTTTCATGAGGCAGGAGCGCCCTCTCATGTCTTTTAGCTCCAGTAGCAGTGAAGAGGACCTGCTGGCCCTTAAGTAAGGAATCGGATCTTGCAGCTTTTATGGGAGCCACAACGTGGACTTAACCTGAAGGGTGAGCACTAGTTGGAGTGTGTTTTTATTTTTGTTGCCCTGTGTTTGTCCTCACCCAGATGGACATGGATTGTCAGGACTCCCCCATAAAAAAAAAAAAAGTTTTAACCAAGTTGCGCAGACATGCGCCTCATCCCTTTTTCCCCCTTTTCAGGTTATTGGGGAGCCCCTTGAAAGAGGGTTTTTTAAGGAACCTTTGCTGCTATTTTTTTACCCATTTGGATTACAATTTTACCTATGTGGATTACAAATTGCAACTGAGTTTGGGACTCTGTTCCAGTTGTATGACATGCGTCAGAAGAAAAGAGACTTAAACGTGTCCGTGAGCATACTAGGTAGGTGATATTTCAAAATGATTACATTATATCTATAATGTATTTGCACTATATTGTTTGCACTGGATTGTTTGCACTAATGTATTTACCTTTCAGCATGCCCATTGTGTGTATTTCTTTACAGGTACCGCAATGTGTCCTCATATTCACTTTATAGTATGGTGCGTGGTTGTACTATGCACTTAGCCGGATAGACAGCACCATACTTGTCTTACTTCAAATATACATACTGCCTCTGAGGGCGATTTCAGATCTGACCATTTACGCTGGATCTGGCCCGGGGTCCGCAAGGTGTCGAAACGATGGAGCAAGCCTTGGATCACCTGCTGGATCACCTCCTTTTTATGCTGGTTCGGGTGGCGGTGTGTGCCATCGTAATCCTGCTGGTCCATCAGCCGGACTATGTATTTCAGCTGTGCAGCAGAGCTAAATGATGAGGATTGCCTGGATGCCATTTTCGAATATTCGCTCTGCCTCTGAGGAGTGCACACGCAGCCTCTCGTCGTGCGTGCCTGCGTATTACGTAATCGCGTAGACAATAGTACGCTGATAGATGCGCTATTTGTATGCTCATCCGTACGTCTTCTAAGAAGTTGCGTACATTTTTTAAATGTACGTTCGTTATTAGTGCGCGAATGTTCGCTAATAGCACATAATAACGTATATTTTGTACGCAAATACAACTAATCTATTCGTCTAATATACAAATCTTAGGAAAAGTTCGGCGAATGTTCGGCGAATAATTTTTTGAATGATTCGCTCATCTCTAGTCCCCAGGGACAATTTAACCACTTAATGTAGGATATCAAATGCTATCACAATCATGTATTTCAGCATCATTAGGTATTTCTGCGTCATTTAATTTAGACAGTGTGCTTTAAGTTAACTTTAAAAGTCGTTGCACAATATATTGTCTCTTTATTTTTTTTATTACATGTATGTACTGTCTTATTCATTTTATAAGTAATAGCAGACTGCAAATAAGCTCCACCATAATGAATACATAGTTAAATAACAGAATGCTGGATCTGTACAATGTATGTTTTCAGGCTGGATGATTTACGAAGCCATTTGGCAAAAATCTAAAGTGTTACAGACCATGTTGGTGTTCTGACATGTTTCTCATTTATCCTTTGTAGGGCAACATTTTGTATTATAGGCAATAGCTTTCAGATGTTTTTAATAAGAACACGGGTTTGCAGCTGCAGTTATCTTTTGCAGTACATAAATTTCATGAAGACCATATTTTTTTCCTCTTTAACAAAGACCTGTGAGACTTACCATGCTCCAAGACCTTACACTGAGTAATAACCTTTAACCCATATCGCAGCACCCAGAAGAAAGAAATCTTCACTACGTTTAGCAGATCAGAGAGCACCTGTTGGTAACATCTGTAAGAATGTCAGTATTTTTAATTGGTCTCACTGAGATACGATTGCAATACACCTTTAAAGACTACAAAGGCTTTCTATTGGTGTAATAATAAAAAACAGTTCTATGAGCTAGCGTGTTAATAAGAAATGCACATGGAGTCACTGTGTCATTAGGGTACTTTGCAGGCTAGTTTAAACAAGCTGTGCTCCAGAAGGGTTAACAAAGCTTTTTTTATTTTTGTCGGTTGTGACATCATTTTGGTATTTTTATTACACAAAAACTATAGTACAGATTTTCACAGTAGTCAACACATAGGCTTAAAGGTTTTTAAATGGGATATTCAAGCAGACAATGTTTTGTCAGCTGCTGGTTAGCTTTAACAGTTCCATGCCTATTTTCATGCTCAGCCCCATTACAAAGATAAAGGGGCGAGAATGTACAGGAATAGATCTAGCTTAAGTAACGTGTAGTATAGCTTTTTCTGTTCTTGTTCCTGTTGATGTGCGCAAATATAATACTTCAACTAAAAAGACTTTGCTTTCCAGACACTATGTATATAACAGCTTCCACTTATATTTGTACTAATATTATACACATTACATTTTAATTCAAATACTTCTTAATAATATAAATAATTAGCATTTTAGGCATTTTCTTAATAGTCTTCATATAATAAATTAAAAAATGATGAAAGCTGGTCGCTGCATTTTGAATGACAAATGTGTGCAGTCCATTTGTGGTCCATGAAGTTAAAGATTCATAATATATGGGAAGGTAATTCTGAGTATGTAGAAAAATAAGTTCCTAATAAAAAATACAATGAATATAACAATGATCCTATATAAAATTAATGGTAAAAACGTAAGTTTTATCAGATTTAAGTGTTGACTAGTGATGAGCAAACCTGCTCGTAATGAGCGGTTCAATGCTCGGATCCCCTGCGCTCCCCTGCCCGCAGCCATCTGGATCCGTCCTCACCCGACTGTAAGTCAATGGGGACGGTTCACTCATCACTAGTGTTGACCTATACTCAGGATAGGTCATCAATATATTGGATCAGTGAAGAAGGAGGGGGGGTTTAGCCCCACTAATCAGCTGTCGGAAAGAACGGCAACCTCTGCCTTTTGCCTGTGCATCAAATCCATCATTACATAGCCTTTGTGTGGCTAAATGTCATACATGTTAATGGGTTTGAGCTACAATACCAAGTAGAGACACTATGTGGTTGGTATATGATGATGTGGCTTCAGTGCCCATCTGAGCACTGCAGCACCTTCAAAAAGCTAATTGGTGGAGTAAGTCTGCCACCAGATATGTATGACCTTTTCTGAGGTATGTCATTAACATTGAAATCTTTTAAAATTCTACAAAATTATACAAAACAATATGACTTTAAGGCCAGATGCATAATATTAATCACACCCCTTGACAATGTCAACCCTATCACCAGACACATGGATTATAGAGACAAAAATCCACCATCTTTAACCTTCTTTAACATTTTCTTGCAGAATAATGTAACTGCATGCCAGGATTCTAATTTAGTTTCTGCATCCTGATGTTTTTGTCTGATGGATAGCACAAAAGGGTTAAAAAACTTAAAATGTGTTTTTGAATACTTTGATGGGTGCAGTTTTTTAAAAATTAGTGATTTGGAGGAGTTTTCTAATAGATAAGCACCATAAAGCCCCTTCCTGTTCCCTAACGCTTGGTCCCTAAAAAAAATAGGTATTGTAAACTTTCTTGAAAATTTGCCAGTAAACTTTGAGAAAGTTCGTAACGAATCTGGTTAAAATTTTAACGGCGACGCAAAACTGTACTTTTTTCACAGAATAGACCAGGATACAAGGGATTATTACTCCTATAATCCCTTGTATCCTGGTTTTCTGTGAAAATCAAGATGTGTGACGTCACCCCACAAAAAAAGTCAAAAAAAAGTTTAAAAAAGTTATAAAAAAAGTTTTAAAAAACTGAGGCTCCATAGTCCAATCCGTTGATTCACCTTGGCCAAGCGTTCTTCCCAAGACTTGAGGGCTGCGCCTTCCTTCCCGAACCAGACTCCGAGGATCTTGATGAAGTCTGGTTTCACGGTAAAGGGGAAGGGGGCAGAAGAAGTCAGTTGCCAGTCCCCAAAGAGCATGGCTTCCGACTTCCCGCAGTTGACTTTGGCCCCTGAAGCTTGTCCGAACTCCTCGCAGATCTGGACGAGTGCAGTCACTGAACGCCGGTCAGCGCAGAAGACGGTCACGTCGTCCATGTCCTGCAAGCACTTGACCTCGAAGTGTCCTGGTGCGGTGATCCCTCTGATCTCTCCATTCTGCCGGATAGACTCTGTGAAGAGTTCTATAACACAAACAAAAAGGAGAGGTGATAGAGGGCAGTCTTGTCTGACCCCGGAGAAAACTGGAAAGGGGTCAGTCTCCCAGCAGTTCACCAACACCGTGCTGCAAATATCAAGGTACATCAGGTTAACAAACAAACAGTACCTCTCACCTTTGGGGCACCTTCTGCCAGGGAACTCTTGGCAAACCTTGATCTGCCCATGGAGTCTCTACCACTTTTTAGTGATGAGGAGGAGGAGGAGGAAGTCCACTAAAGTCAGCGGGTGGAACGTACTGAGACTCCAGAGGAGGTGTTGGCTGTAAGCTCCTGTCCCGTGACCGAGAGTACCCGTTGCTGCTCTGCTGGGTGCCGTCAACCCCGTTTAGCCGCAACAAAAAAAGTTTAAAAAAAAGTTTTAAAAAAAGTTTAAAAAAGGTATAAAAAAGTTTAAAAAAAAATAAAAAGTAAAAAAAAGTTAAAAAGTCCATATTAGGAAAGGCTCTGGCTGTTTCAGTCATCCCTCTGGTTTCATGTCTCTCCTGGCTAGAAGCTTTAGCTGACAAAGTAAGGTCACCATCCTGTAAGGTTTTCTCCGCTGTCACATCCAATTGTGGACTCCTAGCCTTTCAGGGATTTCATGGCGTGTGCGCACCCCAGATGGCGAGTCCCCAGCCGCCACTACATCTCTGGCAAAGCTGTCCCATCACTGCACAGTAATGTTCAGAAAAAGGTTGGCGACTCATTGGGACTCTCGGTGTCCAAGACCGTGCACCTGAGTGCTGATGTCTGGTCCTCTAATTATGGGCAAGTGCAGTACATGTCTGTTACTGCCCATTGGGTCAACATCCTCCCAGAAGACCATGAGGAAGTTGGCCCATTCTTGCCACTGTCACCTCCACGGTGCTTTAGGGGGCCAGCAGCGGGAAGCACAAGTTCTGCCTCCACCACCTTGCAACCATCCGCCGCTTTGACTGCAGTCCAACCTGCCCCGGTGTCTTACCACCGATGTCAGGCCCGGCGCTCTCAGGCTGTCCTTCAGGGTCCAAAAGAATACTGTCCAAAACATACTGGGTGCAATCAAGAGCTGCTGAAGCTGCCTCCTCAACTTGTCTCTTCTCAACAATACTGGCCTGGGTGCAATCAAGTTCTGCCTCCTCCTCCTCCTCAACTTGTCTCTTCTCAACCATACTGGCCTGGGTACAATCAAGTGCTGACTCCTCCTCCTCCGTCAATTGTCTGTTCTCAACCATACTGGGTCCAATACAGTACTATTACTGCTGCTGGTTCCACTGTCAAATGTCTGTTTTCCACCCTACTGGGTCCAAGGCAATGCTGCCGGCAATGCTGCTCCAGCGGACATCTTCAATGTTGTCAAATGTTGTCGACCTGGCTGAGGTTTCACTATTTTTGCACTTTGATTTTTTCCACTTTTTTCATTGTAATAGCAACTGCAACTAAACGAAACTATACCCTATCAGACTCCCACTATTGTAGCTGCAATTAATCAGCCGTTATAGCAAGGTTCGTTTTAGGTTCGGTTTGTACGAATCTGAATTTCACGAAAGTTCGCCGAATCGAACCGAACCAAACCAAACTTTTCAAAAGTTCGCTCATCCCTAATCTACACCATGCTTACTCAGCTATTTTTGGAAATCCCATAACAGTGAAAAGAGAAAAACATCCATGCACGGAATGTCCTCCATTCACTGTGGGGCCCCATTCTTGAGATAGGAAGACCCAAAAGTGAAACCTCCACCTATAAGACATTTATTGCATATCCTATTAGTATTCTATATGTGGCCCAGATGGAAAAAATAACATTTAAAAGAAGAAAAATTAGACATTATGTTTCCAAATTTTCTGTAAAATTTGCATATTTGTTTTAAAGAAATATAAAACACGTGTCACGAAAAAATATTCTCAGAATCATTTGGATAAATAGAAATATTCTAAAGTTATTACATATAAAGTAACACATGAATGGGGCTTTATTGTCCATATTGACTTTGGACTTTAGAATGGTTTAAATTGGTGCTCCAGGAATGATTTAAAATTGCTGCCAGGAACCTATCCTTAAATGTTAGCAGGACTGGCTGCCTCCACTTGCAGAGCTGCCTAGGAAAGTTGAGAGGGTGGGGCCTCACTACACATGACACTCAGGCACTAGCATATACTACAGTGCCTTTTCAAATTTTGCTATTATGCTGCTTTGTGTTAAAATTAAAAAACATCAACTTTTCCCCCATTAATCTGCACTCTAATGGCAAGGTCAAAACAGAATTTTGAAACATTTTCAAATTGACTAAAAAGAAAAAAACTAAAATTTCTCATTGATATAAATATTCAAACCCTTTACTATGACACAAAATTTAACTCTGGCAACCTTCCATTTTCCTTATTTATCTTTGAGATGTTTCTACACCTTGATTGGAGTCCACCTAAATTCAATTGATTGGAAAGAATTTGAAAAGCAACACCCCTGTCTATTTAAATTTTCATAGCTGACAATGAATATCAGAGGAAACACCAAGCCATGTGGAGAAGAACTGCCTATAGAGCTCAGAGACAGGATTAGTAGCGACAAAGATCTGGAGAAGGGAAGAAAGAAATGTATGTTGCACTGAAAGTTCCCTGGAGTACAGTGGCCTCCATAATTGTAAGAGCAGTGACCAAAAATCCAATTGTCAATCTAGCTGAGCTTCGAAGATACTATGTGCCCTTCTGTTACCTGTGGAATTACTGTGCATCAGTATTATAGGCCAATAAATGCAACAGGTCTAATATATCGCCATGGACTGAACTGTGCAGTGTACCAAGATTTAAGTCATCACCAGTAGTGGCAGTAATAGTATGAACCAAGATTCGTAGCTACTTGCTTTTTTAAACCAAAAGAAAAACATACAGCACCCTTCAGTAAAGCAAAAAACCTTTGTATGCCGCTGCAGGTGCTGTGCATGCTGTGTCAGTCAAAACACATGCTTTTGAATCATTTCTGTTAACTGTATATTTACTGTGCATCAGTATCATAGGTCACTGTTACCATCAGGTTTAATTTATTGCCATGGACTTAACCGTGCAGTGCCCACGTTGTGGCCCCATGACAGACTGGGGATGGTGGCAGAAACAGCAGTGACAGTAATCATGACAGAAGTGGCCCAACGACAGAGTGGGGACATTGGTGGCAGCAGAAGTGGCAGTAACTGTGAAAATTAGAGATGAGCGAATTTTTCAAAAAGATTTGCTTTGATACGAATAAATTAGTTGTGAATTGCGTAAAAAAATAGCTACTTCCGGGCTGCAGAGAACCTGGATAATGGTGTAGAACACTGTGCCTTGCAGTAAAACGCATAGGGAGTAGTGTTGAGTGAGCACCTCTGTGCTCGTATGCTCGGGTGCTCTGGTTGAGCACTCGAGCATAATGTTAGTCAATGGGACTAAACCAGGCACCCCCCGCTCGGAAGAGGGGAGGGTGTCTGGTTAATAGGAAAAGGTCAGAATCGCGACTTCTCCTCTTTTACTCCTTTCGCTTGTAAAAGTATGCTAATTAACTGAATTTGTACGCATTAGCACACAATGCGTACACATTAGCGTCCAAATGCGTAAGCATTAGCATACAAATTCGTACGCATTAGCATACAATGCGTAGCATTAGCGTACAAATCAACATTACAGTGAATGCCAGCATTGCGCTCAAGTACACTCGATGTTCGGCCGAACACCTAGCGGAGCCGAGCGTAGGCATGCTTGGCCGAACAGCGAGTTCGGCCGAGCATGCTCGCGCAACACTAATAATGAGTCTACTGTGGTAGTGAAAGAATACTGTGAGTCAGTGTGACACGCACATAACAGGCTTCGCTCTTAGAATCGCTGCACACTTTTATGTATTTGGGCAGTTAAGGGGCCAAAACTCACCAAACAACTCAAGTCTGAACTCAGCCTTACAGGTCAATGTTAGAGCCAGCTATAAAGAATCGTGCAGAGGCCCAAGATCCTACTAGAGCTTTTACACCAATTCACTGATTCCGCATACATTTCGACAGAACCTGTTCTATTACACACTTAAACAAGCAGAGCCCCCCCAGACAGCATGGAGATGGCAGTGGCAGCAGCATCAGCAGACTATAGAGTGGCACAACGACAGTGTGGCCAGGTGGCAGCAGCATGAGTAGGCCACAGAGTGGCAGGATGACAGACCCTGGAAGTGGCAGCAGCAGTGGAAGTAGTAGTACAATTTGGAGGCCACAGAGTGGCACAATTACCTAATTTTGACATAGCAGCAGCTAGGAGATGGCATGTGCAGTCGGCGGCGGCAGCAGCATCAGGCCAGAGAGTGGCATGGTGATATACCCTGAAGAGCAGACTGTAAAAAAGAATTCTTGGCCTTTTGGTTAAGATCAACTGTAGCATATGTTCTTATCAGCAGCTGCAAGAGGCAGCAGCAGTCGAAGAAATTTCAAGGCCACAGAGTGGCACTGTAACAGCAGCTGCAAGAGGCAGCAACAGTCGAAGAAATTTCAAGGCCACACAGTGGCACAGTAACAGCAGCTGCAAGAGACAGCAGCAGTTGAATACATTTACTAGGTCAACGAGTGGCACCGTAACAGCAGCTGCAAGAGGCAGCAGTCGAAGAAATTTCAAGGCCACAGAGTGGCACCGTAACAGCAGCTGCAAGAGGCAGCAGTCAAAAAAATTTCAAGTCCACAGAGTGGCACCGTAACAGCAGCTTCAAGAGGCAGCAGCAGTCGAAGATATTTCAAGGCTACAGAGTGGCACCGTAACAGCAGCTGCAAGAGGCAGCAGCAGTCGAACAAATTTCAAGGCCACAGAGTTGCACCGTAACAGCAGCTGCAAGAGGCAGCAGTCGAAGAAATTTCAAGGCCACAGAGTGGCACCGTAACAGCTGCTGCAAGAGGAAGCAGTCGAAGAAATTTCAAGGCCACAGAGTGGCACCGTAACAGCAGCTGCAAGAGGCAGCAGCAGTCGAAGAAATTTCAAGGCCACAGAGTGGCACCATAACAGCAGCTGCAAGAGGCAGCAGTCGAAGAAATTTCAAGGCCGCAGAGTGGCACCGTAACAGCAACTGCAAGAGGAAGCAGCAGTGGAATACATTTACTAGGCCACCGAGTGGCACCGTAACAGCAGCTGCAGGAGGCAGCAGTCAAATACATTTCAAGGCCACAGAGTGGGAAAGGCAGCAGGAGTCGTACTAATTGTAATGAGACAGAATGGCACAGTGACATACCCTGGGAGAAGCAGCAGCAGTCCAAAAATTTAAATGCAATATACTGTAGAGTGGCACAATTACATAATTTGGAGGTAGCGGCAGCCAGGACACAGCGTGTAGAGGCGGCGGCAGCAGCATGAGTAGGCCACAGAGTGGCATATTTACATAATTTGGAGGTAGCAGCAGCTAGGACACAGCGCATTGAGGCGGCGGCAGCAGCATGAGTAGGCCGCAGATTGGCACAATTACTTAATTTGGAGGTAGTGGCAGCTAGGACACAGAGTGTGGAGGCGGCAGCAGCAGCATGAGTAGCATACCGTAGAGTGGCACAATGACATAATTTGGAGGTAGCGGCAGCTAGGACACAGAGCGTGGAGGCGGCGGCAGCAGTATGAGCAGGTGGAGGCCGCAGTAGCAAACCGTAGAGTGACACAATGACACAGCGCATGGAGGCGGCGGCAGCAGCATGAGTAGGCCGCAGATTGGCACAATTACTTAATTTGGAGGTAGCGGCAGCTAGGACTCAGCATGTGGAGGTGGCGGCAGCAGCATGAGTAGGCCACAGAGTGGCACAATTACATAATTAGGAGGTAGCGGCAGCTAGGACACAGCGTGTGGAGGCAGCAGCAGCATACCGTAGAGTGGCACAATTGCATAATTGGAGGTAGCGGCAGTTAGGACACAGAGTGAGTAGGCGGCGGCAGCAGCATGAGTAGGCCACAGAGTGGCACAATGACATAATTTGGAGGTAGCGGCAGCTAGAACAAAGAGTGTGGAGGTGGCAGCAGCAGTAGAATACCGTAGAGTAACACAATTACATAATTTGTAGGTAGCGGCAGCTAGGACTCAGCATGTGGAGGTGGAGGCAGCAGCATGAGTAGGCCACAGAGTTGCACAATTGCATAATTTGGACATAGCGGCAGCTAGGATACAGCGTGTGGAGGCAGCAGCAGCATACAGTAGGGTGGCACAATGACATAATTTGGAGGTAGAGGCAGCTAGGACACAGCGTGTGGAGGCGGCAGCAGCAGCAGCAGTAGCATATCGTAGAGTGGCACAATTACATAATTTGGAGGAAGCGGCAGCTAGGACTCAGCGTGTGGAGGCGGCAGCAGCAGCATGAGTAGGCCACAGAGTGGCACAATTACATAATTTGGACGTAGCGGCAGCTAGGACACAGCGTGTGGAGGCAGCAACAGCAGCATATCGTAGAGTGGCACAATTACATAATTTGGATGTAGCAGCAGCTAGGACACAGCGTGCGAAGGCGGCGGCAGCAGCATGAGAAGGCTACAAAGTGGCACAATTACATGATTAGGAGGTAGCAGCAGCTAGGTCACAGCATGTGGAGGCGGCAGCAGCATCATCAGGCCACAGAGTGGCATGGTGACATAGCCTGGAGGTGACAGCAGTAGCAGCATGAGGAGACCTGATTATTGAGGTGGCAGCAGCATCAGAAGGCTACATATTGGGTCAGTGACAGAGTGGAGAGGTGGGTGGCAATACCAGTCACTGGTAAAGATGCTGGGGTAGAAGGAGCAGCTGGTAGATGTGTGGCATCAGACCGGTGGCAGCATCATAAGAGTGGCTGAGTCAGGTAGCCTGAAGAATACAGTCTCATTTGTCAAGGTTTAAGTGACGCATCATGGTTTTATTTAAACTGATGCATCAGGCGTTGGTGGGTGGAAATCCTGGCTGATCCACGCCTGATTCATCTTGACAAAGGTGAATCTTTCCACATTTTGGAAGGGCAGGTGAGTTCTCCTTGGGGTAACTATGGCCCCCGCCACACTAAAGACCCGCTCTGATGCCACACTGCTGGCCGGGCAGGACAGCTTTTCCAGAGCAAACTCGGCCAGTTGAGGCCACAAATCTTGTTTGGCTGCCCAGTAGTCCAGCGGATCTTCAATGACGGTCCAATAATGCCACCACCTATTGTTTCAGGTCCTCCTCCAGGTCTAGCTGATGCTGCTAGTGAGTAATTTCTTCACTATTCGGGTGAAGAAATCTGCTCATCAGCGACTTTAGACTCAGGCTGCTGCTGATGGAGCTGGTACTGCTACTGCCATCCCTACCCCCCCCAGCAGCCATGGCAGTGGAACATGAGCGCAGAGTGCCCCCCCCCCCCGGTTAGACCTGCGAGAGAAAGGACGATGGCGCAGATAGGCAGTGGCCAACTGACTACATAGGACGTCTCCGTAGTAGTTCAGTTTGTCCTCCCTCTCGGCGGGTGTAAAAAAGGCCCCCATTTTGGATGGTAGCGAGGGTCTAATAGGGTGGAGAGCCAGTAGTCATCCCTCTGCCGAATGGTGACAATACGGCTGTCACTACGCAAGCAAGTGAGCATGCATCGGGCCATTTGCGCAAGTGACTCGGAGGGACTCCCTGCCTCCATCTCCACTGCATACTGCTACGGTGTGTCTGGGTCCTCTGCTTCCTCTTCCTCATTGCCCTGTAGCTCCGCTGGCTGCTTCTGCTCCTCCTGCTCCTCCTCTCCTGTCACCTGGGTAGAGAAACAACCCATTTCTCTAGGCATTCTTTGTGCTGCAATGTCCTCCTCCACTTCAGCCTCCACAGGGCTCATGTGGCCTTGAGATGTAGTCGCCACATCTCCTGTCCCTTGTCTCCTGGATGACATCGAAGTTACACGGAGGAGTACCTCTGTCCGCTTGGATCATCAAGAAATCGTTTATGGCCTTTCTCTGTTCGTACAGTCGGTCCAACATATGGAGGATGAAATTCCAATGGGTGGAAACGTCACATATCAGCCTATGTTGGGGGACGCCGGTATGGCCCCCGCCGCACTAAACACCCACTCTGATGCCACACTACTAGCCGGGCAGGACAGCTTCTCCAGTGCAAAATCGTCCAGTTGCGGCCACAAATCCAGTTTGGCTGCCCAGTAGTCCAGTGGATCTTTAATGTGGGGTGGTAGGGTGCTGTCCAAGTAGGCCACCACCTGCTGGTTCAGGGTCTGCTCCTGGTCTACCTGCTGCTGCTGCTAGTGAGTACTTTCCGCACTTGGCGGGTGAAGAAAGCTGCTCATCAGTGACTCCAGACTCAAGTTGCTGCTGATGGAGCTGGTACTGCTCCTAACCCCCGACCCCCCCACAGCAGCCGTAGCAGTGGTACGTGAGCGTTGAGGGACCCCTCGGTCAGAACTGCGAGAGGATGGACGATGACACAGATAGGCAGCAGCCAACTGACTACATAGGATGTCTCTATAGTACTTCAGTTTGTTCTCCCTCTCAGCAGGTGAAAAAAAGGCCCACATTTTAGACCGGTAGCGAGGGTCCAAGAGGGTGAAGAGCCAGAAATCATCCATCTGCCGTATGGTGAATATTCGGCTGTCACTACGTAAGCATGTGAGCATGCATCGGGCCATTTGCGCAAGTGACTCGGAGGGACTCCCTGCCTCCAACTCCACTGTATACTGCCATGGTGTCTCTGGGTCATCTGCCTCATCTTCCTCATCTCCCTCTACCTCCTCTGGCTGCTCCTCCTCTTCAGTCACCTGGGTAGAAAAACCACTGAATGCTTGTGCTCCAATGTCCTCCTCCTCCTCCAGTTCAGCCCCCACCGGACTCATGTGGCCGTGAGATGCAGTCTCCACGTCTTCAGTCCCCTGACCAGAAAGATTTTGCAGCATCTGTTCCAGGACATGAAGCAGTGGAATGACGTTGTTCATATCGTAGTCCTGGCGACTGACAAATAACGTGACCTCCTCAAAGTGCCTGAGCAAGTGGCAGGTGTCACGCATGAGCAGCCACTGGCTGACATCAAAATTACACAAGAGAGTACTCCTGTCCGCTTGGATTATTAAGAAATCGTTTATGGCCTTTCTCTGTTCGTACAGTTAGTCCAACATATGGAGGGTAGAATTCCAACGGGTGGAAACGTCACATATCAGCCTATGTTGGGGGATGCCATTCTGCCGCTGCAGCTCAAGGAGGGTGTGCTTGGCAGTGTTGGAATGGCTGAAGTGCATGCAAAGTTTCATGGCCATTTTTAGATTGTTTTGCAGTTGGGTATAAGACTTGAACCAGATTAAATACGTGCATCATGCAGGGCGCATGGCTCAGCCCTCCTTGGCGCTGCGTAGACACCATGTTCTTTCCATTATCTGTCACCATGGTTCCGATTTTTAGTTGTCGCGGAGAATGCCAGCAATCGATTTCTTCTTTCATGACGAGGAGCAGTTCCTCCTCTGTGTGACTTCGTTCGCCCAGGCAAACCAGGTGTAGAACTGCGTGACACTGCCATGTCCTGCACATGTGGTACACTGGAAGAGCACTATGACTTGGCCCTGCAGTGGAGGCTAAGGTGGTGGAGAAGGAGCCGGACATTAGCGCAGGATCAGCAGTGTGACAACGAGGAGGAGAAAGTAGCATCATTTTTTCAAGTTGCTCTTGTGGCTGGGCAGGAAGCACATTGACCCAGTGGGCCATAAAGGACATGTACTTGCCTTGACCGTAGTTACAACTCCACATGTCGAAATGACAGCTTGGGACTCTCCACCTCGGCTCGGCACAAGCCATCATTTCTCTGAACGGCACCAGTTGAAAAGGGAGGGACTGCAGCACTCGCAACTTAGACAGGAGCACGGTCAGCTTCTGCAATGTAGGATGGCTGGACGCGTACTGCTGTCTCTTTGCAATTGCCTCGGTGAACGACTGCTGCCGTAATGAGTGGTGATGAATAAGAGGAGGAGGAGCAGGAGCATTTGGAGCTGTAGATGATGAGAGACAGCTCCCTTCGGCAGAGGTGCTGGAGCCTTGACTGCCTGAAATGGGATGCGTGCCACTGGGTGATGCTGCTGCTGTTGCTGCTGCTGCCGACTGGACCGCCACATCTGAGCCACGAATCTCCCAGGCCACTTTGAGGTGACGCTGCATATGTTGGCGCAGGGCCGTGGTGCCAACATTAGCACCGTGGCCACGCTTCACTTTCTGACCACAGATTCTACATATAGCCATGTTCACCTCCTCAGGTGTCTTAACAAAAAACTTCCACACCGCCGAGTAGGCGATTTTACCACTAACATTCCGCACTGACTGAGTGGTACCTCCGCTGCCTGGCTGATCCCCTGCGCTGCTTTTTTCAAGGCTGGAAAGCACCTGAGAAGGGTGCGGTCTACCCAGTGCCTGTTTGGCTCCCGACCTCGCACTGCTGCCACTCCACTTACTAACGGCCACACTACCGACTTGCTGCCTGCACCGCTGCCTGACGCGCAAGCTGTCAGTCTCATCTGCAGATGATGATAATGATGATGAAGTCCTTGCTTCACCCGACTCCCAAGTGCGATCGGCTACATCATCATCAACTACAGTTTGCACGTCGCTAATGTCCTCCTCAACTGTCTCGGTGTAAAAAGCCTGACCGCTCTCAATATCACCTCCCACTACACTCTCCTCATCAGTACTTGACCGCTTACTGGAAGGAGCGGATTTCTGCCCCACCTCTTGGCTTCCAGGTAGCTGCTGACTGTCCTCAAGTAGTTCGTCCTCGCTGTATAGTGGCGCAGAGCCCATAGCATATAGTACTTCTCTGGCTGAGGGAACCGAAAAGGACAGAGGCAGGTTGAGGACAGGTGAGGACACTGGAGCTGCTCCAGGCCCATGACAACTAAGGGATGTGTCTGACGAACCCACCAACTCTTGGCTGGGGTTTCAGATGTCATCTGGGAGGAAGTGGATGACCTAATCAACCATTTAAGAATATCTGGGTTGGTGGTCAACCACTAGATGACACCAGTAGCTGTGGCCTCGCCGAGTGACCTCCTAATGCCACGTCCCCTTCCTTTGCTGAGACCTGTGCCTATTCCAGAAACATGTGTGGCACTGCCCCACCCCTGTGAATGGCCTTTCGCCCCTATGTCTGAGATACTGTTTGATAAAAAATTTAAAATAAAAGGAAATTAAGAATCCCCCAAAAATATACTTTGCTCACTGCCTTGCACAACTGCTTAACTATTTGTTTAAGAAATACTGTCACTCACAGAGTGGGTTAACAATGGGTTGCACAGCACTACACACTATATAACGATTTTCTTTTTCTACGGTGACTAACGCTGCAAATAGTTAATTAAAATGAACAACCTCACAAACACGGATTCACTATTTTTTTTGCAATTAACCCTTTCACCCCCGGAGGTTTTTTCGGCTTTTCGTTTTCGTTTTGCGCACCCTGCCTTCAAACAGCCATAACTGTTTTATTTTTCTGTTCACATAGCTGTATGAGGGCTTGTTTTTTGCGAGACAAGTTGTACTTTCCAACGCCAACATTTAATATTGTATATGGTGTAGTGGGAAGCGGGAAAAAATTCCAATTCGGGTGAAATTGCAAAAAATGTAT
>ONZH01013025.1:0-18712 GCA_900303285.1 Rhinella marina | reverse complement strand
TGGGAGGCTCTTCATGGGGGTATCTCACGTAATCCGCTGCGTGGAGTTGTGGCGTATGGGCGGAAGATACAGCCGCTTAACCGAATGGCAGTTACATATAATTCCTCTGCCGTCTCCTCATCGCCGATGAAACCGACTCCCGGGCTCCACGTTGAACCAAATAACGTTCCCCCTTCGGCGCTCCAGCTTAGGGTCACCGACCGTGGGTGCTCCAAAACTTGCACCACCCACTCCTCCACCAGCTTTTTTATAAGCCAGAGGTCTGGGCGCTCCGGGTGACAGCCTCAGGGACCATCAAATTTCTGGCATAAGGAGTTGTCTTTGCGCGGCGGAGCGGGAACTCCTGCCGCCTCCGACTTGTCAGCCAGTGGAGTCACCACCTCAGCAGGCACCTCATCCGACTTCCTGTTGAGTTGGGAGAGATAGATCTCCGGTTCCTTCTCCTCATAGGGGTCGTCTGCCCACAACATGCTTCCCCAGTCAGGACCTCGCTGTCTCACCGCCATCTTACTCTGCTGACTTGCGACGTCTTCCTCGCACGCAGGAGAAGTGGGGGAACTACCAGGGAGGAGTCTGCATCGCTGAATAGAATTCGTACGCAACAGCCAGGGGCGTAGCTATAGGGGGTGCAAGGGATAGCAGTCGCTACCGGGCCCAGGAGCCTGAGGGTGCCCAAAGAGCCTTGTGCCGCATAAGAAGACATAGAGAGCACTAAGGGAAGGGGGGCCCAAGCTGAACTCTTGCACCAGGGCCCATGAGCCTTTAGCTACGCCCCTGGCAACAGCGTGTAGAGTAACTACTAGGGAGGAGTCTGCATCGCTGAATAGAATTTGTACGCAACAGCGTGTAGAGTAACTACCAGGGAGGAGTCTGCGCAACAGCATATAGAGTAACTAAATTATACGTAGATATATGGAAAGAAATGATCCGCTCACTCTCCCAGTGCACTGATGGGTGCTCTATTAGTAGATATACCCACTGTATCTGTATAGGTTGAATAAAAATATTACAAAATAGTTAATGAGCACTCCTTATCTGGACACACATGGAAGTTCATCTGCAAAATTTAATACACACAAAATATATATAATACAAATGGAAAATATTGCAATAATAAAAATAATAGTAATAATAAAAAATAGAAAATAGAAAAATAGAAAATAGAAAAATAAAAAATAAAAAAATAAAAAATATAAAAGTCAATATATCTGGTATAC
Source organism: Rhinella marina (assembly GCA_900303285.1). Lineage (NCBI taxonomy): Eukaryota > Metazoa > Chordata > Amphibia > Anura > Bufonidae > Rhinella > Rhinella marina. The sequence goes on along the minus strand of ONZH01013025.1, from coordinate 17,495 downwards.
CGGTATCCAATACTAGGGTGGCTGTTTGCAATATCTAATTATATAGTCTGTTAAAAACATCCATTTGACCCGCAGGTGTCAAAATGATAAAGGATATTATATCTTCTTCCCACTGTATCGTTCATTATAAAGTCGTATTCATATAACAATGGAATAGTTGCATGCACCGATATTGGATTCTTAGAGTATCTAAACTCCAAATTATAGCGTATAATAAGTTGTCTCCGTATACGCTAAGGACGTAGGGGCACTAATCGGTGTTCTTTTATGATTGTTGCATACACATCAAGCTTTTTAGTATATACATAGATTTTGCTATTTGCGTGATTCCTAGGATCATCTACAGACGCCCACTTTCAGGACACTCGTAGTGCTTTCGGCAGTAAGTTGTTATATAACTACAACGTATGTAGAGTAAGCGTCAGCATAAATATTGTCTCTCATCATGTCACAGCGAATTGTGGATATAATTGTATTACTCACTGTGTATGCATCAAAGTATCTCATTTGAATGACTCCATTCCTAGAGCCGCCCGTGGCTGCCTGCTCCCGGACGCTCTTAATCCTTCGGCGTTCCACGTGGTTGAATCCAATCCTTGTGGGATTTCTCTCTTAAAAGTGCCGATCTTTTCCTTTGTATATGGAACAAAATTAATTGCCCTTATTTCTTTCTCAATCCAGCGCTTGTTCGGGGTATTTTGGTGGATGTAATAGTATCTTATTTGCCATACGCGTTTCAAGGTTATCCAACCTCTTCCTCAGTGGCCATCTTTGGATACATATCTCATCCATTCTTATACCCCTTCCTGCTGCCACCAAAACCCCCACTGGATTTCTTCATTTTTGTTTTCGTTTGAACCTCATCCATATCTAGCTATAGTCAATTGTCCTAGATTTTATATTGTGTTGTACAGCGTATATCCCCTGCAGTATTATTCCAAACATTATCTTCCTCATTTGCGATTTTCCATGCGGTTTTTTACTCCATATTGCATTTTTTTTTTTTTTTTTTTTCTTTTTGCTTTACGTTTTTTATATCTTATATTCTGCTCCTTTGGTCATTTAGACTATAATAATACTTTTATTACAAAATAATAATTCATTTGTTATATACAAAGTGCATATTCCTCAATTACATAACATATCCGACATATTGTGTGCACGATCATTATTCTCATTTCCAATCATATGGTGTTGTTGATGTTTAATGATAGAGCAATGGAGTTGGGTCCCCCCCCAGGGAGAAACCGGAGGCGCATATAAAACTGTCGTATCCGGTATCTCCCCGCTATAATTTGGAGTTTAGATACTCTAAGAATCCAATATCGGTGCATGCAACTATTCCATTGTTATATGAATACGACTTTATAATGAACGATACAGTGGGAAGAAGATATAATATCCTCTTATCATTTTTGCACACCTGCGGGTCAAATGGATGTTTTTAACAGACTATATAATTAGATATTGCAAACAGCCACCCTAGTATTGGATACCGGTATACCAGATATATTGACTTTTATATTTTTTATTTTTTTATTTTTTATTTTTCTATTTTCTATTTTTCTATTTTCTATTTTTTATTATTACTATTATTTTTATTATTGCAATATTTTCCATTTGTATTATATATATTTTGTGTGTATTAAATTTTGCAGATGAACTTCCATGTGTGTCCAGATAAGGAGTGCTCATTAACTATTTTGTAATAAATTATACGTAGCATAGTGTATAATTTAGCGGACAAACTACGTAGCGATGCGTACAAAAGCGAAGCGAATCACCTAATATTCGGATTCGCTTCGCAGCTGAAATATCCCAAGATTCGATACGAATCAACGTATTCGCTCATCTCTAATTATGAGTCATTTTTATTGTTAAGCATACATGACATCTAATGGAGATTAGAGATTATAAGATATAAGAGATATGGATATAAGGAGATGGAGACCACCTGATAATGAAATACAACCTTAGCACAATTCTGTTTATCAACTAACTAAATTTCTTTAACAAAGATATCACCTCCCATTGATACTTTCCAGAGTTTTTGATAACTGGCAACACTTTTCATCTTTCATCTTTTCTGATGACCTAAGTAGATTATATGAATCTAAATCAGTAATTTAAATAAATCTAAGGGGGGACCAGAGGGAATGAATTAATTTTTCTTTTTGCTGTTTTACAATCCTTTTAATTAAATGTTAAATTGTGTCCTTTTTTGCATAAAAAATAATGGGATTGGCACAGTGACATCAAAGTTCATCTCCATTTCAGCTCTGTCTGGGAGAAACCAATAGTTATAAACATGGGCAATTTTGAACCCTATATCAATATGTATCAAAATAGATTCAGTTCTCTCCTTGGTAATTGCAACTTCACGTCATCCACAGTGTGATTCTTGTAGAAAAGCTAGAAGCATTTTTTGGTGAATTAAAGTTGCTAATATTTCTTTTGTTCTGTGGATCAACTTTCTGACAGACTGATAAGCACTTGAAAAAAGTGAAAATAAAAAAGTATACTGTATGTTGCATACATTATACTGATTATTGTGATGTGGTAATACTTTTAGAAACAATAGATGCAATTCAATTTTCTAAGCCACACTGTCCAGCACTTCATTATACTCTATTTTAAATCCCATAGATTAAGTGTTGAATGTTTCTTTGAAATAAAATAAAGTGACTGACATTATTAAAATCAGAGTAATTAATTTTCACTTACATGCATTTTCTACAACCTATTTAGAAATAATTAATTTTGTATTGAATGGACTGAGAGCACTAAATGACTAATGTCTAAAAGCAATAGCACAGAGTAATTAATGTCTAGAGGCAGATAATGGATGTGAGCAGAGCTCTCTAGTGGGCATGGATCCCGTGGTTCACCACCAGAGAGGGTAGAGTGCTAAGACATTAAGTATACAACCAAAATTAATTTGATAATTAATTTACATTATTGCTTTTTAAGAGAACATCATCACCACAAATGTTCCTAAATGAGGCATAATATTCACGACCTGTCAAATAAGTTTGTTTTAAATTACTTTTTATTAATATAATAAATACCTGGACATTTCAAATGAGAGAGAGAGAGAGAGAGACTAATATATAAACATGTGAAACGTGTTTCTCAACAATATATATGAATTGTTTAAGGTATACTCTTTCTCATTACGGAGAGCCTATGGTATGCCACGTACACGTGCACAGTACTGATGGTCAAGTGATGCCCCTAGTATGCCAAATACATGTGCACAGTATTGTAGGCCAGGTGAAGTGCCATGTATACCCAGTATGTGTGCGCAGTATTGTAGGCCATACATTGCCAGTCTGGGTTTCTGAGAAAGATATTCAAATTGGCTTTCCTAAAGCTATCTGGTGCCGGTAGATGTTAGACATGATATTTAGCATATAGTTTATCCAGAAATCCAGAGAAACATTGTATAGTTTTCAATAGTTGTCATGGATATCAACTGGTCTCAATAATCGAAATAGTACCTACCCAGAGATACCCCCTAAGGTCTTGCCTCTAGAAATGCTGTTTTTAACTCCTTTTTTTTTTTTTTTTTTTTGTATTGAGGGCTTCAGTCCTGGAAGAACTACTTACAAATGTGAGCCTGGCTTAGCTATTTTTCTAGCTTTGTTACATAACACGCATAAAAAGGCATCTTTGCCAATCCACTTGCTGCATAATTATAGCTCTCTCATATTCACTGGGGCATACATCATATGTATAACAAAGACAGACAACACTTTTGGCAAGTTTATATCACCATTCTGATTCAATGCCAGATGACCCAGAGAGATCTCCAAAGTAACATTGAACTGTAAGTGAGACAAGCTAGACTCCCTTCTGGATTTTACATGTAACATGAGGAAGAAACAAACTTGCGGCACTCACCAGATTCCTTTGCAGTCCTTTATTCAGATTTAAAACATGGTCGCTGGTGCGGGCACTCACTCAGCAACAGGCAGTGAGTGAATATAGCATATACTGCAGAGCACCGCTTATGAACCTCACAGTAGGCGCAAGAACCCCATGCATACCCAATATAGAGCATAGAGCCAGCAGTGCCAACACCAAAACTATTTCTAAAAAAGCACTCTCTTCTGGATTTCTGAGTAGAATATCTGTAAATTATCAAAATACCTAACATCTGCTGATGTCAGATAGGTTTAGGAAAGCTAATTTGAATATCTTTCCCAGAAACCCTGAGAGGCATTGCCTGGTCTACAACACTGTGCACATGTACTTGGCGTACAAGACGCATTGCCTGGCCTACAATACTGTGCACATATACTTGGCATACCATGGGCTCTCCATAATGAGAAAGAGTACCCTTTAAACAATGTATCTATACTGTTATTTGTGTACTAGTTCTATTTCACACAAAAACTTTGGGTTTGAGTGAATTGGAACTTTTTGAAAAGTTCAGACCTAATCCCAAACTGGTAGAACCAGTTCACTCATCCATACTGTAATGAGAACTGGAGTCGTTCATAACCTCCAGATGCACATAGAAAATGCCAGTAAATATGTAGTACTTTTGTTCTGAATATGTTTTTGAATATAAAAACATACTGTATATACTATTGGAAATGTAATAAAAAAAACAGCCGAGTTCTCATATAATTTCATGATTTATATTATTATAAATGCTTTTTCTGCTTCAATCTGTATTCTTTTTTTATGCTTTTTCTAGTTTTCACATCATGAATTGGAAGGTCATGTAACAGTAATTATCATGTTAAAAAATAATTACTATACAGAGAATGCATAGAGAAGCTAAACAGTACTCTAGGATTGGCTGTGTATATACTGTATAATAATTTACTGGCATATTGAGATATTCTAGAAATTCTTGTGGGAGTGCAGGATGTTTGCCTTCTGAAGGACAGTCAAGCACACAACAATATCTTCCCTATGTTATGCAAATGTGAATTATGCCAACTGTGTGGAAGCACAAACAGTACTGTACGGTATATCATTACCCTCATTGTTAATATCTACTTCTAATATTCATGATGTTAGTTATAGTTTTTTGGAAATAAACTTTTAGAAAATACTGCAAGGCTAGAGTCTACAATTTAGGACTCTCATTGTTAGTGACCTTGTACATATGGTCATTACAAGGACAATTTATTAGGGATGAGCGAACTTTTGAAAAGTTCAGTTCGGTTCGCTTCGGCGAACTTTCTTGAAGTTCGGATTCGTACGAACCGAACCTAAAACGAACCTTGCTATAACTGCTGAATAATTGCTTCTACAATAATGGGAGTCAGATAGGGTACAGTTTTGTTTACTTGCAGTTGCTATTACAATGAAAAAAGTGGAAAAAATCCAAGTGACTTCAACAATGGCGACGCAAAATATACGCATATTTGAGAATCTACACGAATGCGTACGCTAATGCGAACATTCCCGCACAAATAACGAACATACAGTCTAGCGTTGTCAAAGGTACGCTACTTAACTAAATGAATATGTACGCATTAGCGTACGCATACACTGCGTCTGCGAACATTCCTACACAAGTAACGAACATACAGTCTAGCGTTGTCAAAGGTACGCTACTTAACTGAATATGTACGCATTAGCGTACTCATACACTGCGTCTGCGAACATTCCAACTCAAGTAACGAACATACAGTCTAGCGTTGTCAAACGTACACTACTTAACTAAATGAATATGTACGCATTAGCGTACGCATACACTGCGTCTGCGAACATTCCTACTCAAGTAACGAACATACAGTGTAGCGTTGTCAATTGTACGCTACTTAACTGAATATGTACAATAAGCGTACATTCTCAATAAATATGCGTATATTTTGCGTCGCCGTTATTTTAACCAGATTCGTTACGAACTTTGTCAAAATTCGGTTCGGTGACGAACCGAACTTTTGGGAAAGTTCGTAACGAATCTGGTTCGTTACGGTTCGGTTCGCTCATCCCTACAATTTATCATTCCCCTATGCCAGTAAAGTCACAAACCTTATATTTGATCCTTTTAAATGCCATAGCACCTAAATTAAGGCACAAATTGTGTTTCTATGCCACCATAGCCACTTTATTTTACCATTTTGCACCTTTTTCTGGTGTAAGAGAAGAATTAAATCTATGGCAGCTTTGAGCTGCCAATTTCACTCTAGCCACACGGACTACCAGAAGATGTGCCAAATTTATCATGAGTCATGTGCCTTATCATAAATTAAATGGGTTATCTGGGTTCACAGTCTTTCTAATTTACATTATCAATCACCTATCCTTGTAGCTATAAGGTTCCCATTATGGTTTCCTGGCCATTTTTCCATCCTTCGTTCCTCTTGCAGGTCCCTGCCACTGGGCCCTTTTGAGTCCCACAAGGCAATGTGAGAATGCAGAGTAATATCTCACCTCTAACCCCTCTCTCTGATACTACACTGCCTCCTGCCAGTCCTCTCCTTCTGTGTATTGGACATCGGAGGTGCACACTATGCTACTTTGCATAAAACCCGTAGCACTACAGAACACCCATATACGCCGGTGATGTCACCAGGCTTAGTGATAGATGGAAGTCTTGGCTTAACATAGTGATGAGAAGCCTAGTATGTCACCGGCACAATGAAAAAAAAGATCTTTGCACTGCGCAATTTCAGTGTGACAAGGGGGAGCATTGGAGCAAGGAAATGCAGGTATGCTCCACACATTTGTAGGCTGCAAATACAAAGCAGCATATAACCAACATTTAGCACATCCTCCAACAGCTCAGAGAATATAATAGACTGGTGTTAAACACTAGTCTGTGATAAATTCCTCCAATGTGTTGATGTCTTTGGTTCCTGTGTAGCACTGTATCTCCACAGCAGGGATGCTGAAGGAAAATTGAATACCTGCTGTCCACATGATCACCTTATTATCAGGGAAACCTGACCTGTTTACAATGGGTTGGAGTCCTCTTAAAATAAATGTATGATTCATCTGTTGTTCAGTGTTAGACTATTTGATCAAAAGTTACCATTGTGGCTGTTATGCAAGCAGGTGTGGTCCCACTGTGCCACTGACCAGTGACTAAGTGACTACCTGGTCTTCACTATACACTCTGATGGTGCGGATAGGCTTGGGATGAAAGTGTAGTCACCAGGTACCACTCCAGAGCAGTCCCTGGGTCAGAGGTACCGGTGCAAGCACCAAGGGGAAGGATGTGAACAGGAAGTCCGAAAGTCAGGGCAGGTAGGGATCAAGTAAAGTCCGTTAACGAAGTCCAAGGTCAGAGGCAGGCGGAAAACAAGCAAAATCCGTTAAATACAAAAGCAGGGTCCGGTACACAAAAAAGCAGAAACTCCAAAACACCTTCACACTAGGAACTAGGAACAAGCTGGTAACCAAGAGTTGCCCAGGTGCCTTCCTGGAACAGGAAGTGCCTTTAAATACTTCCTGCAATATAGCCATAGGCTGGAGAGATGGAGGGCATGTACGTGTGGCCTCACAAGGGAGGAGAGACATGCCCATGCAAGACCTAACAAACAGTACAGGACTCAAGCAGGAAGTAAGCTCTGGCATGAAGCACAGATACAACTGTTAAGCTACCTGCTGCCCATGCTTACCAGCATGATGCATGGCAGCAGGAGGGAAAGAGGGTGCCAGGCACCCGTGCCCGAGGGTAGGGGCAGCAGCGCCGGCACGGAGCACTGGGCTAACAGTGGCTGTACCTGAATTCTGACAAAATCTGAACTAAAAAGGGCACATTTTGGTGCATCTCAAATCAGACATATTTATGAAGAAAGCCATCCAAAAAGAATAATCCATGAAACTACACTCCCTGAGGGTTGTGTCTTATCTAAAAAGGGGGAAGACTTAGTAGGAAAGGGGTATGGCTTCAGATGGCACAAACAGTTTTGCAATGTAAGACAACTAATAGGTGGTATAAAGTTAGATAAAAATGTCTAGCCATGCCCCAAATGTATCATACAGTTTGAGCCACAATGATAAATTTGGGGCATTGTTAGAGTGTTGCCTTCATTCTTTGGTGTCTTATGGCACCTTTATATGAGTGTATAATCATCTAAAAAATCATGTAAGCAATTATAAAAAAATTAGTAGTATAAAACTATGCAATGTCCAAACAACAAGCAGTTATTGGTTTGGTTGTTGTTGAAATCTTTCCTGTATATAGCTGAATTAGTGTTCCTTGCAGTGAAATACCCAAGTGTATAGCAGGTATCATATATAAAATGAGACGCAACAGTAGTTGTAGAATCATGTTGCAAGGTGTGTCAATGTTAATTACTTTAAAGGATCTGTTCAGTGATTGAAATTATTAAAAAATGACACCAAAATCCAAGATTATACCAAAATCTAAAGGTTTGTTGTTCGAACATTAACGACATGAACAAGTGCATGTTTGTTTTATAATCAAATCAATTATACACTCATATAAAAGGTCCTTTACTCTAGGCTTCTATATATTCCCAACAATATTATTTCCTATGTAAGACTTATGTAGTTATTCTTCGGCAATCACATATATAGATTTATTACAGTTAACACATTTATAAATGTGAATTACACTGGAAATAATTTCAAAAAGATAATTAAAACAGGCTAAAATTAGCACAAATAATTCCATGTCACTAGAAATCTAGAAATGTGTCCGGTAATGCTTTTATCTATAATATAGACACTTTATAGCTGTATGATTATGCACATTATCATTTTAATCATCTTAAACAATAGCACACTGATTTCTAAGTGGTCTTACAAGTGAATACTATTGATTATTAATTACAGCTCCTTTCATAGGTTGTTGTTTAATCCCCTTACATTTTTACTAGAGATGAGTGAACCAGTCGCGATTCGTTTCAGGTCCAGTTAGTCAAATTTTTTAAAAAGTTTGTTCGACCCAAATCGGTTCGGGCCGAACCAAAGTTGCTTCAATTGCCCTGAAAGTTGGTATAGCACCCCCTCTAGCCTCCTAATATTTTGAGAAAATCTTGTTTGCTTTTTTTCCCTCCGCCATCCCTCCCTCCCCAAGCTCTGGAACACAATGATAGCAATAGTAAATGAGTGACACTCAATGAGTGACACTGACATATATAGCTATGGGTAAACACACATTTGACAGTGTTATCATACAGCATGTTCAACCCCTTAACGCCGAATGACGGCTTATCCCGTCATGGGCAGGAGCTGCTTGCCGCCCCATGACGGGATAAGCCGTCATGGCATTAAACTGTCACCATGTCTGATGACATGGTGACAGCGCTGAGACCCCGGCTGTTAATTACAGCCAGGGGTCTCAGCTAACCAGCCCGGGACCAATAGGGGCGGTCCCGGGCCAGCGATCGCTGTGATTGGCTAGTCTGGTCAGACTAGCCAATCACAGGATACGCGTGTGCTGGTTGAAAGGATCTGATCCCCGCAGTCCGAGACTGCGGGGATCAGATCCTCATAAAATGTTTGCAGTTTAACCGGCCGTTTAACCCCTTCCATGCCGCGGTCCGTAGGGACCACAGTATGGAAAGGGTTAACAGGGCTCCCTCCCTCTCCCATCGGGCGCTGCGGTGCTCTGGCAGCGCACCGATGGTGTGCGGAGGAGAGAGGGAGGGAGCTCCCTCCCATCGGGACGCTGCTCTGCTGTGGCAGCGTCCCGATGGTTGCCATGGCAACCGGGAGACGCTCCCGATGGTTGCCATGGCAACCGGACGCGCCCGATGGTTGCCATGGCAACCGGATGCTTCCGATGGTTACCATGGCAACCGGACGCTTTCGTCTGGCTTGCCATGGTAAAGCTTACTATGAATGAAAATACACTGCAGTACACTATACAGTGTACTGCAGTGTATTGTAAAACACCAGACCCACTGGATCTTCAAGAACCAAGTGGGTCTGAGTCAAAAAGTGTAAAAAAAAAAGTGTAAAAAAAAATAAAAAAGTAAAAAAAAAATCCCATTTTTCCCCATATAAGCAGATGTTAATTGATTAAAAATGAAGAAAATAAAATACCTTAACATATTAGGTATCGCCGCGTCCGTAAAAACCCGCTCTATAAAAATATCACATGACCCAACCCCTCAGGTGAACACCGTAAAAAAAATAAAATAAAAACAGGGTAAAAAAAGCCATTTTTTTTCACTTTACATCACAAAAAGTGTAATACAAAGTGATCAAAAAGGCGTATGCCCCTCAAACTAGCACCAATCTAACCGTCACCTCTTCCCGCAAAAAATGAGCCCCTACCTGAGACAATTGCCCAAAAAATAAAAAAACTACAGCTCTCAGACAATGGAGACACTAAAACATGATTTTTTTTGTTTCAAAAATGATATTATTGTGTAAAACTTAAATAAATAAAAAAAACTATACATGTTGGGTATCGCCACGTCCGTAACAACCTGCTCTACAAAAATATCACATTAGTTAACCCCTCAGGTGAACACAGTAAAAAAAACTAAAATAAAAACAGGGTCAAAAAAGCAATTTTTTGTCACTTTACATCACAAAAAGTGTAATACCAAGCGATCAAAAAGGCATATACCCCTCAAAATAGTACCAATCTAACCGTCACCTCTTCCCGCAAAAAATGAGGCCCTACCTGAGACAATTGCCCAAAAAATAAAAAAGCTACAGCTCTCAGACAATAGAGACACTAAAACACGATTTTGTTGTTTCAAAAATTATATTATTGTGTAAAACTTAAATAAATAAAAAAACTATACATGTTAGGTATTGCCACGTCCGTAACAACCTGCTCTACAAAAATATCACATTAGTTAACCCCTCAGGTGAACACAGTAAAAAAAAAAAAAAAAACTGAGCCAGAACAGCCATTTTTGTTTACCTTGCCTAGCAAAAAGTGTAATCAAAAATCATATGTACCCCAAAATAGTATCAATAACACTGTCACCTTATCCCTTAGTTTCCAAAATATGGGCACTTTTTGGTTGTTTCTACTGTAGGGGTGCATCGGGGGGGCTTCAAATGGGACATGGAGTCTAAAAACCAGTCCAGCAAAATTCGCCCTCCAAAAACCATCTGGCGCACCTTTCCTTCTGCGCTTGCCCATGCACCCATACAGTAGTTTACAATCACATGTGGGGTGTTTCTGTAAATCGCAGAATCAGGGTAATAGTTTTTGAGGGTTTTTTTTGCTATTAACCCTTGATGTGTTACAGGAAAAAATTGATTAAAATGGAAAATCTGCAAAAAAAAAGTGAAATTTTGAAATGTCATCTCCATTTTCCTTTAAATCTTGTGGAATACATAAAGGGTTAACAAAGTTTGTAAAATTAGTTTTGAAAACCTTGAGGGGTGTAGTTTCTAAAATGGGGTAATTTATGGTGGTTTCTATTATGTTAGCCCCACAAAGTGACTTCAGAACTGAACTGGTCCTTAAAAAAAATGGTTTTGGAAAATTTCTTAAAAATTTTAAGAATTGCTTCTAGAATTCTAAGCCTTCTAACATCCCCAAAAAATAAAATTACATCTACAAAATGATGGCAACATAAAGTAGTCATATGGGAAATGTAAAGTAATAACTATTTTGTGAGGAATCACTATCTGCCTTAATAGCAGAGAAATTCAAAGTTTGAAAATTACACATTTTTCCAAATTTTCTGTAAATTTAGGATTTTTTATAAATAAAGGTGATTTATATTGACTCAAATTTACCACTGTCGTGGAGTACAATATGTCACGAAAAAACAATCTTGAAATCAGTCGAATCGGTGAAAGAATCCCAAAGTTATGAATTCATAAAGTGACACATGGCAGATTTAAAAAATGTGGCTTCGGCATTAAGTGTAAAAGTAGCTTCGGCCTTAAGGGGTTAAAAAGACACCAAACCGGCACGTCTCATGCGTTTTCATATTCCAAATATTCCAAAAATTGTTCCTGATCAGGAGCAGATGAAGTTTAAGCACACACAATGTTATGAGGAAGAAAGCCAGCCATACGTCCTGTCTCCTCGTCTTGTCTGTCAGCTGCCCTGCTTCTCTCTATTGTACACAATACACACAATTCTACTTTGGAATCCTAGACTTTCTTTGCACTTTCTCCGATTTCTGACTGTCCTTGATTGATTATTCACTGTTCCTGACTCCCTAATATTGTTTTCCTGGCAGACACTGTAAGACCCAACCACCCTCTTTCACACCTCAACACACAATGACGTTCTGCTCATTCTGCTAGGGCACTTCCCTGCCTGCTACAACACTGATTGGCTCATCCAGGCTGTCAGCCTGGGAGCCAATCAGTAATGTAACTATGTAACTAAGTATGAAAGCGCAGAAGGTGAATTAGATAAACGTGCCTATATATTAGTCCACCTGTTGACGGTGAGTCTGAAGCACAGTAAGAGTATGTATGAAAAAACACGGTACTTGGAGAAAAGTAGTCTTGGAATAGCTTGAAGTTCATCAGTCACATTTATCAGAAAAAAAGAATGCAGATGCATTTGATTCTTTGTGTGGAACAATTTGGGTTTTTATGAATAAGCTACTGGAATTGTGTGGATATACAGTAGTAAAGTATTTTGCTATTTAAATCTAAGTTTTCACTGCTGAAAGTCTCGAAATATTGTGTGGAATTGTGTTATGTGAAAAATATAGGAAACAAAACCCATGCTGTAAAATTCATTAACATTATGTTCTAAATCCTGAAAGATGTTTACTGCTGTGTTAAGATTACTTCTTTGATGAAGTAAGCTTTCATGGGTTTGCTCATTATCATTAATTTAAGGAACAACTTCTTTTATTGAGCAACGTTCATTTCCATGTTAAATTCATTCTTGCTTAAAAGTAATTGATTTCCATTTTGCATTAATTCGCATACGCTGAAAACTGTAACATTTAAAATAATTAAAACATATTGGCTTCATGAAGATGCTTATGCAAGAGCCACACACTAATGTGATGTCTTTTCCCAAATAACAATATTAGATTTATCCAATTTTGAATTTTACTATAGCAGAATCATTTAACCACTTCTACCTTAATTTGCTAAAAGTGATGAGGCCTTGGCAGACCGATCCCAGATACGGTTTAATTTCAGGGGTAATTCATCAGGTTCTGCAGGTACAGTGAGCAGATAACAAATATTTCAAAATAATAATAATTTTTTTATTGATAGATGTTTAATGGAATTACAAATTCAAAATGCTAAAAATGAGCATGAAAGTATTTTCCTTTCGTTGTTGTAAAAAATTGCTTAACCAAGCAATTACTGATAGGACCCACTCTTTGACTTCACAGCCTAGAATGAGCAGGAATTTAAATGACTAAATTACAATTTATACTGAATCTTTTCCTATACAATTATATACCAATTTGTTAAAGAGTATTACCACCATGATCCTAGCCTGGTATTGAGACTGAGCTGTACCAAGGCCATATGACAAAACTAACCTACAGTATATCACATTCAATCCAGTTGATAACCTATTTTCCTGATACTTTCTCTTAGATGCCATTCCCTCTAACTACAAATGTCTTATTTTCTATGAATTTTTTAACAGGCTTAGTTGACCTTCACATTGCAAAGCAAGCTATTTGATATCCTGACTGTTTTATTAATAAGTCTCAATGCATAAATTAAATCTATATATTTCAAAGAAATACTTTTTTCTGCGTAACTAGAATAGTTTTCTAGCTAATCTCTTCCCTCTACAACTTTAGAAAAGGTGGTGAAGGTTAAAGTGCTGAATGTTTGAATTTCATACTTGTCTTAATATTGAAACAGAGGAACCTATGTCCACAAGCAATTTCAGGCTTAGTGAATTTATCTGTAATTTTATTCTTTCTAAAGGCTGCTCTCCAAAGAAGCACGGTAGAAATAAACTGTGTCATTCAGGTTGACAAGTGATAAACCAAGATCCTACTTGGAAGCACAGTAAGGTAAAAAGAATAAAGAAACTAAGACATATGGTGCTAATTAAATATTGTGCAAAGGGTGTACACTAGAGATGAGCGAGCACTAAAATGCTCGGGTGCTCGTTATTCGAGTCGAACTTTTCCCAATGCTCGGGTGCTCGTTTCGAGTAACGAACCCCATTGAAGTCAATGGGAGACTCGAGCATTTTTGCAGGGGACCAAGGCTCTGCCTAGGGAAGGCTGGGTGAAAACCTGGAAACCTCAGAAAATGATGGAAACACCACGGAAATGGACAGGAAACAGCAGGGGCAGCATGCATGGATGCCTCTGAGGCTGCCTAATCCCACCATTACCCCAAATTCTCCTAGTGGGGCATGTGTGGTATCGATTCTTCTCAGTTTAAAATCGTATACGTCCCCTATCTTGGGACCATATATTTCATGGATTTTTCAAACACGGAAAAGGAAAAAGAGCTTGCTCTGGCCAGGGGAGTGTCTTTTCTACTGCAGCTAAGGGGACGTGTCCATGCTCTGCCTATCACAGGTCAGGAGGCAATTAAAAGAGGAACAAACAAAAATCAGTATAATATCTAATACGTCCCCTATCCGGGTAAATTGTTTGGAGAAAGGGCCTGTAGGTGGGGGGCAGGCTGGGGGGAAGGAGGTTGAGCTGGAAGAGCCAGAGGAGTGCCCCCTGGGCTAGCGTGTGTGGTGGTGACAACAGCCAGATGGATTTGGAAAAACTGTAGCATCAACCGGTACGGTATGTATTCTTCTGAGTTTAATACCGTATACGGCACCTATCCGGAAAAATAGTTTGGAGAGAGAGAAAGAGAGGAAAAAGACGTGCAGTATGGAGCAATTACACGGAAACTATTAGATTAGGCAGACTTGGTATGCTTAATTGCAACCCAGACAAATGAGAGAAAGAGAGGAAAATGACGTATTTTTAAAAGTGACGTTCAGTATAGATCAAGTGTGGTATGTGTTCTATGTATACTATTCAGTTTAATACCGTATATGGCAGCTATCCGGAAAAATAGTTTGGAGAGAAAGAAAGATAGGAAAAAGACGTAAATTGTTTGGAGAGAGGGCCTGTAGGTGGGGGGGGGGCAGGCTGGGGGGAAGGAGGTTGAGCTGGAAGAGCCAGAGGAGTGCCCCCTGGGCTAGCGTGTGTGGTGGTGACAACAGCCGGATGTAGTTAGAATGACGACGCAGGACCCCAACTTAAAAATTTAGCATCAACCGGTACAATTGTCAATTATGAGCTCGATCAAGTGTGGCATGACTTTTTAGATGGAGATTGCATGTGGTCACGTACTCCCTGGAACTCCATAATCACCCTTTCTCTGATGTGCTACCCCAGAACATTCTCTGCCCCAATTCGCAAGACCTTTTGCAGTCTCAGTGTGCTGACAGTGGGGATTTACCAGTGTTGTCTGAGGAGGTGGTGGACAATGGCGAGACACAGGTGTCAGGGGGTGAGGTAGTTGAAAGTGAAGCAAGTTACATTGTGGACTCCTTGGGGGGACTTTCTCATGATGGGACAGATTCAATTGTGTTTAGAAAGGCTAATGGGCTTCCGTCAGCACTGTGTGTATAGAACCCCATGGCCTTTCATAAAAATAGTCTGGCGATGACCCCAAGGCAATTTTCAGGGACACGGTAATGGTGACCCACTTAAAAATGCTGCCTGACAACCTGGCGGTTAACCCCTGATTGTCTGTCTTTCAATAAGATTGCAGTGTAAAGCATGGTGGTGAGCCTCAGTAATAGGATTGCAGTGTAAAGCATGGTGGTGAGCCTCAGTATGACTTTTTGGATGGAGATTGCATGTGGTCACGTACTCCCTGGAACCCCATAGTCACCCCTTCTCTGATGTGCTACCCCAGAACATTCTCTGCCCCAATTCGCAAGACCTTTTGCAGTCTCAGTGTGCTGAGGGATTTACCAGTGTTGTCTGAGGAGGTGGTGGACAATGGCGAGACACAGGTGTCGGGGGGTGAGGTAGTTGTATGGGAAGCAAGTTACAGTGGGGACTCCTTGGGGGGGCTTTCTCATGATGGGACAGATTCAACTTGGGTGGATCAGGCACAGGAACAGATCAATTTTTTTTTTTGTGTTTATTTAACTTTTATTTAGCACAAATAACCACAGAGATATTTATTCGTTATCTTCGCTGTGCAGTCTGGCGTTGGGGTTCGTCACTTTGATGGCGAGCTGTGCCGCTCTCTCCACAATGGTCTTTAGGTTCTTTGAGGAGACATTGTGGGCGATTTCTGCACAGAAGGACTTGTTGCTCATCAACAGAACCTCGAGCTCCTTGACATTGTGGACCAGGAATTTGCTGAACCCTGTGGGCAGCATGTGTTTGGTCTTCTTGTTGCTACCGTACCCAATGTTGGGCAATATAGATACGCAGGTAATATTATTTTTCACACCTATCCCAAAAAAAATTTACGCAGTTTGCGCAAATAAAACTGGAAACTGGAACTGGAGAGAGGGCCTGTAGGTGGACCTCCGGAAAAATTGTTTGGAGAGAGGGCCTGTAGGTGGACCTCCGGAAAAATTGTTTGGACAGAGGGCCTGTAGGTGGACCTCCGGAAAAATTGTTTGGAGAGAGGGCTTGTAGGTGGACCTCCGGAAAAATTGTTTGAAGAGAGGGCCTGTAGGGGTCCCTCCTGAAAAATTGTGGTAAAAGAGTGCCAGTTGGACCTCTAAAAAATGGCTGTGGGCAGCATGTGTTTGGTCTTCTGGTTGCTACCGTACCCAATGTTGGGCAATATAGATATGCAGGTAATATTATTTTTCACACCTATCCCAAAAAAAAATTTACGCAGTTTGCACAAATAAAACTGGAAACTGGAACTGGAGAGAGGGCCTGTAGGTGAACCTCCGGAAAAATTGTTTGGAGAGAGGGCCTTTAGGTGGACCTCTGGAAAAATTGCTTGGAGAGAGGGCCTGTAGGTGGACCTCCGGAAAAATTGTTTGGAGAGAGGGCCTGTAGGTGGACCTCCGGAAAAATTGTTTGGAGAGAGGGCCTGTAGGTGGACCTCCGGAAAAATTGTTTGGAGAGAGGGCCTGTAGGTGGACCTCCAGAAAAATTGTTTGAAGAGAGGGCCTGTAGGGGTCCCTCCTGAAAAATTGTGGTAAAAGAGTGCCAGTTGGACCTCTAAAAAATGGCGTTTTTTTAGTCAGCATTAGGCAAAGACGACATGGAGGAGGAGGAGTAGAGAAGAGGAATCGGATACCTAAGTAATGTTAATCTTTAGCTGCTTTCCCCCGGAGGAGATTTGAATTCCGGTGAAATCCAGGCTTTGTTCATTTTAATAAGTGTCAGCCTGTCAGCGCTGTCAGTTGACAGGCGTGTACACTTATCGGTGATGACGCCACCAGCTGCACTGAATACCCGCTCTGACAGAACGCTAGCGGCAGGGCAGGCCAGCACCTCCAAGGCGTACAGCGCCAGTTCAGGCCACGTGTCCAGCTTTTAAACCCAGTAGTTGTATGGAGCAGAGTGATCGCTATGGACGTTGGTATGGTCAGCTAGGTACTCCCTCACCATCTTTCTGTACAGCTCCCTACTACTCTGCCTCGACTGGGGACAGGTGACAGTGTCTTGCTGGGGTGACATAAAACTGGCAAA
>ONZH01013023.1:0-30763 GCA_900303285.1 Rhinella marina | reverse complement strand
GAATTCACTCCCCCGTGGAGTGAGGAGTAGACAATAGTGTGAAAGTGACTTAAGATATAGAAATGTTCCTTTTTGTTGCTGTAGATTGGCTGTATATGTGACACAAAAGAGTAAAGATAAATTAATAACTTTCCTTTTTCTCTTCCTAGCAGCTTGTAAATGTCCAAGCGCCGAGACAATAGTTTATGTGCACACTGCGGTGTGCTTGTGTGTTGTTACAATAACGATGTGTTGTAGGAGTGAACAGCCGAAGACAATGGTATTATGTGCCAGCAATTGACTCACTTAATGCTTCTTTCAACCCCCCCCCCCATACAGGATGGTCTTCTGTGTGTATCTGTATCCAGGAAAGCTGTGTAGCTGAGAGTTGGCTCATTCAGTGGAATGTGAATGAATGCAGCTGTTGTGTTGAATGTGTTTGAAGTTGTGAAGACTGATGGATGCTCAGCAAAGCTGTGTGTGAGTTTTTGTGGATATGCAGCAGAAAATGAAGGAATGACAATGTGTATGGCGTATGACATTTGTTTTTGTTTTTTTCTTTATATGCGCATTGGGGATTTTTATTTTTTCCTTGGGATATTTTGTGTTTTTATTGGTACCAAATGTTTTGATCACACTCTACATTTTATTTTTGAAATCAAGGCAATGAAACGTTTCCTATGGGCCCTTCATGTGTTCATGTCTGTACTGTCAGATCTGTTTGTTTCAATGTTTGTATTCTGTTGACTTGTTATGTTAAATGTGCATCAGAGATCTGTCCTCATGGACAACTGAGACGAGACTGACTGAAAGTGGGAGGATCACACCGTCCGACTGGAAGGGGTGGACTTAGCTGACTTAGGGGGGAGGGAGGAGGACAGGGTGGACATCACAGATACAAAGACAGCCCTTGAGCCCATCTCCTAGGTACAAGACACCCCCGTAAAAGACGAGTACTCTGTTCATTTAAAGAAAAAAGAAAAAAAAAAGGTCCATTCATTTCCACATCCAGAAAAGCTGGGTACTTCTACAAAATGTGCAGAATACACAATATCACACATTTAGTAACCATCAAACATCGTTTGGTATCTCAAGGTTGGTTATGAAAAAAAGAAAAAAAAAAAAAGAAAAATATATTAATGGTGTTGTGTTTTATTTGGTTTAAAAGGTTTTACATTACAAAGATACCCATGCATTGCTATTGATTAATGTATTGAAATATGCAGGATCATTTGTCAAAATATTATGAAAGTTTGTTTTGAAGTATCATTTAATTAGACCAGATTTAGAGTTTCACAAGTTTATTTTTTTATTTTGGTTTGACAGAAGACCTCTTTGGTCTCATTGGTAAGAGTTATTTACATACAGTGTTGGACCAACAAAAGTTCTAAGGACATTTGTTTATTTGATCAATGATGGAGAGGAAACCTCAGCAACGGCTTATTCTAACATGAACTGAGTTTTTTGAGTTGACTTTTTGATTGTGTGGAACTGTTCTGGTGCATCTTTCCTGTGTGTGGCTAAAAAGAGCCGGGACTGACAACCTCGGGAAAACACGGGTCTGCCATGCTGAACAAGGCCTTGCTGTTCGTACTACGGCTGTCCAGGGGTGGACCTTAACGGTAATCTGTGTGCCTAAGACTTCCTGACCAACTAGCAGAGCTGATGCAATGATCTGCAGACCAGTGAGTGTGGGAGGTCCTTGTGTCAAAGCTCCTCCCACAGACAAGGTAATGGACTGTCAATCACCCACTGATAAGAGGCTCTAACATCTGCACTGACATCTACACCTGCTACCCCTTCACATACATAGGGAGGGGTCATAGACTGAACTTTATAATAACAAGCATCAAGTGATGGACAATTGACTTTGCACCAGAGACTTTTGTTATTATCCAAGAAGATTGAAGAGAAGACGACCACAGAGAGACACTTCTTGTTAGTCCAACACACAGTTTTTGTTTTTTAGAAATTTAATGGTCCACAAGTAGGTTTCTGTCAAATGATTAGGATAAGCCCAAGTACACAGGGGGGTGCCTGTTGGGTTTCAGCCTTGGTGAAGACTACCTTTTCCCCCATGTCCGTCTAGACACTCTTGACAATTAGAAAATCAAATATTAGGAGAAAATTCAGTCTTTAGGGGGGACTGTGAAGGTAGACCAGCAGAAATACAGAATTTTCCCCTCACAGTGTGATGTCATTTGTATATACATGTATTCAATGCTATTTAGCCTTACAAAAATATCTCAGCTTTGCAAAATGCTTATGCAGCTGTGTCCAGTACATCCTGATACAGATTCCACTCCCCCCACCTGTCCGGGATGCTGCGGTGGAGTAACCAAGACAAGAATAAAAGAATATGTGTTTAATGCTTATCAGCTTGCTGGGGAAACTCTGTGAACGAGGCCCCCACCTTTTCTACTGTGTGTATATGCTTTTGTAATAAACGGAGCAGCCCAGATTACTTCAGTGCCTCGAGCGTGCAGGGAAAGCTCCAAACTGACATTTATGTCCGTCTTGAGTTTTTTGCCGGGTGCACACACGCTCCTTAATTTGGCCAACCGACCTGACCCCTAAGAGGACAGATTGTGTCCCCCTTAACACATTCACACAACCTTGCCGTGTTTTGCGGTCTGCAAATCGCGGATCCGCAAAACAAGGATGCTGCCCTTGTGCATTCTGCGACCCATTATAGAAATGCCTATACTTCTCCGCAGTTGCGGACAAGAATAGGACATGTTCTATCTTTTTTATGGGTCCACGGAATGGAATAGTACACGGTGTGCTGTCTGCATCTTTTACAGCCCTATTGAAATGAATAGGTTCACATCTGTTCCACAAAATTGCGGAACAGATGCGGCACCATTCATACAGTCGTGTGAATGAGCCCTTACTCACACACTGTGAGGCTACATTCACAATATCTAATGTATTTTGCGGTCCATGTGCCATCCACATATTTTTGCAGAACCATTGACCTAAATGGGTCTGCAGGCCACATTTTGCACAGAAGTTTAGGGCATGTCACATCTTCTGTCTTGTGCAGAACGGACATATGGATGCAGATACATAGAAGTCATTTGCTTTTCACATTCGTATGTCTGTTCCACAAAGGATAGAAAATGTGACATGTCATATACTGCTCCTCAACATGCAGACAGTTAATGGATCTGCAGAAGAATGCAGATGGCACATGTACGTCATCTGTAATTAGCAGATCACAAAATACATATGGTCTGTGTTGTGTAAATGGGTTAAAAGTATTGCCCTGATGCTCAGGGGGTCATTTATTAAGGGGCTTTATATTCCTTGCACAGGGGCCCTCTGCTGTCTGTGTCCGCCCCTGGGCAGGACTATGTTCTCGTCATGGGCATCTATGCCCCTTTTGATGTGTCGCTGCAATTTAGGACACGTCCCAAATTAGGAGACTTCACTCGGTACTTAGTTGTCCGTGGGGTTCAAATTATGTTAATAAGTTTTTCCCCTTTGTGGTAGGAGTGCAGCCGCCTAAGAAATGCACATCCAGACTCATTGCTGGTTATGTCAGATCTTTCCTGGTTACACCCAGAGAGCCAATTTTATCAGATGTACATGATGGTTAAATCACGCCCATTAGCCATCAATTTTAATATATCCAATCACAATCATACAAGTATACATTTAACAACGAATCACAAGAATGATGATGGAGGCTTCAAATGATGACACGTACACAAGTGCTGTTCTGGAAAATTCCATATGCATACATCAAGTTCTGCAAGTTCCTCTTTTCCTATAGACATATCTTGTGACTCATTAATCAACCCATTATCTCTTTGACCTTGGCAGCAGCTGTCTGACATTGGTTTCTACAGCTTAGTTTGCTGTTCACTAAAATTCCTAAGTCCTTTTCCATGTCAGTGTTACCCAGTGTTTTATCATTTAGTATGTACTGGTGACGTGCATTATTCCTTCCTATGTGCATAACCTTATATTTGTCAGTATGAAAGCTCATCTGCCACTTCTCTGTCCAAGCCTCCAATCTATCCAGATTCATCAGTAGCAGCAGTGTGCTATCCTCTTCTGTGTTAATGACTTTACACAGTTTAGTGTCATCTGCAAAAATTGATATTTTACTGTGCATGCCTTCTACAAGATAATTAATAAATATATTGAAGAGAATAGGACACAAAAACTGACCCCTGTTGTACCCCACTAGTGACAGTGACCCAATCTGAGTGTGTACTATTAATAACCACCCTCTGTTTTCTATCACTGAGCCAGTTACTTACCCACATACAGACATTTCCCCAAGTCCAAGCATTGTCATTTTATATACTAACCTTTTATGTGATACAGTGTCAAATGTTTTGGAGAAGTCCAGATATACGACATCCATTGATTTGCTGAGGTCAAGTCTAGAACTTACCTCCTCATAGAAACTGATTAGTTTGACATGACCGATCCCTCATGAAGCCATGCTGATATGGCATTACAGTATTTGCTTAATTTCATTGAGGTACTCCAAGATAGCATCTCTTAGAAAACCATCAATCCTGTGGCACACTCCCTGTCAGTATAGAGTCCTTAAATATTAGAAATAAGGGTCTGGTTATGACATTACTGAATTCTCTTAGGATACGGGACTGTATGCCATCCGGTCCTAGTGATTTGTCTATTTTAATATTTTTAAAACGCGGCTGTACTTCTTCCTGGGTCAGACAGGGCACTTTTAATGGGGAATTTACTTTTATATTCTGCATTTCATCTGACAGTTTATTTTCTTCAGTGAATACAGTGGAGAAAAAAATATTTAATAGCTTTGCTTTCTCCTCATCGCTCTCTACACCTTCAGGTTTATACTTTTTACAATTTACTGTATATAATTGAAAAACATTTTAGGGTTAATTTTACTCTCTTTGGCAATTAATCTCTCGGTCTCTAGTTCGGCTGCTTTTATTTGTCTTTTACATATTATATTATTTTCCTTATAGTTTTTCAATGCTTCCTCGCTCCCCTCCTGTTTTAGTGATTTAAATGCTTTCTTTTTTCATTTCATGCATTTTTTACAGTTCTATTTATCTACATTGTTTTTTTCTTGTTCCTTAACCTTTTTTTCCCATAAGGAATGTACCTCTCACAATTAGATCTTAGGATGCTTTTAAAGGGATTCTGTCAGCAGGATATTGGGTATAGAGATAATTACATCTCTATACCGGCCTTACTGCTGTGATTGTAAATATGTAAGTGTAATTGTTATTAGGGCAGTAGTTTACATAAAAAAGCATTTTTATTAACATGTGAAATACCTGGATAAGGAGCCCAAGGGGAGGTCCTGCGAGCCGTTGGAGCCCGGGCACGCCGCAGATTTCAGAGCCCAGCACCACCCTCCAGCTAATTATGCACGCCCCTTCAGCGCTGTCTTCTCCTCCGGCTGCGGCACACTCTTGTATGCACGGCGCATGCGCGAGATGCGCTGCAGCCGGGGAGAAGACAGCACTGAAGGGGCGTGCATAATTAGCTGGAGGGCGGTGCTGGGCTCCAAAATCTGCGGCGTGCCCGGGCTCCAATGGCTCGCAGGACCTCCCCTTGGGCTCCTTATCCAGGTATTTCACAAGTTAATAAAAACGCTTTTTTATGTAAACTACTGCCCTAATAACAATTACACTTACATATTTACAATCACAGCAGTAAGGCCGGTATAGAGATGTAATTATCTCTATACCCAATATCCTGCTGACAGAATCCCTTTAAAAATCTCCCATTTTGTGGCTGTATTTTTATTTTTGAGGACTTTGTCCCAGTCATTTAGTCCTATGCCCTCTCTTAGATGGCTAAACTTTGCTTTTTTGAAGTTTGGTATTTTTGTTCCTCCCTGAAGGAACACTCTTTTGAATGACAATTTGAAGGTTATTACTTTATGATCACTATTTCTCAGGTTTCCCCTAACCTGCACATCTGTTGTTCTGTCAGGTCTATTGGTTAATACTAAGTCCAGTATGGACGTCCCTCTAGTCGGGTCATAAACCAGTTGGGAAAGGTAATTGTCTTTGGTTATTGCCAAGTGCCTGTTTCCTTTATAAGATATACAGGTTTCAGTTTCCCAGTCTATATCTGGGGAGTTGAAGTTCCCCATAATAACAACCTCATTATGATTTGCCGCCTTGTCTATTTCATTTAGAAGTACATTTTCTGCCATTTTGCCTCCATGTATTTCTACTCACAGTGACTCCACATGTTCATGTCCCTCACTTATATCTTCCCGGAGTGTGGGCTTTAGACAGGACTTTACATAAAGGCAGACCCCTCCCCCTCTCCGGTTTTGGCGATCCTTTCTAAACAGACTGTAACCCTGTTTGTTAACTGCCCAGTCATACCTATCATCCAGCCATGTCTCAGTTATTCCCACTATGTCGTAGTCCTGCTCACACATCACTACTTCCAGTTCACCAGTTTTATTAGTCAGGCTTCTGGCATTAGTATACATACAATTAAGAGGTTTATGTATATTTTTTACTCTACACCTTTTTTCTGAACTGTTCTAGTCCCTTCTTCCATTCCTCCCCCAGTTCCATTACCTCATCCCCGGTCTCTCACTCTGCACTATCTTCCCCTGTTCTGTAATTTCCCTCCCCTCAGTCCCTAGTTTAAGCACTCCTCCAACCTTCTAGCCATCTTCTGCCCCCAGTCCCAGTCTCTAGTTTAAACACTCCTCCAACCTTCTAGCCATCTTCTCCCCCAAAACAGCTGCCTCTTCCCCAGTGAGGTGCAGCCTATCTCTACGATAGAGTCTGTAGCCAACAGAGAAGTCAGCCCAGTTCTCCAGGAACCCAAACCCTTCCTCCCTACACCAGTTCTTGAGCCACTTGTTTACCTCCCTAATCTCCCGCTGCCTTTCTTGTGTGGCTCGTAGTACAGGTAGTATTTCGGAAAACACTACCTTTGAGGTACTCAATGCACGGGCCCCAAATTTTTCTGAAATTTTAATCCATTGTTGCCTACTTGGATGAGGTAGGGTTGGGTGAAATACCGTTGTGGTATATGGTGATATCGCTGTTTCTTAATTACCACAGTATTTTTAGTAACGTCATAGAAGTCGCACGTCAAAGTGCTGACTGCCTCTAAAATGTCCGGTGCACATTACAGTGCAGAAGGAAAGAGTCCCTCCCCACTATGATCCAGCTGCTGCTGCCACCAATAGGAAGTGCAGTGAGGAGACGGGGCAAGGCTGGGGCCGCTGCGCCACCAATGAGAAGTGTAGTTAGGAGGAGGGGAGGGGCTGTGGCTTCCGCGCAACCAATGAATTTAATTACCCTCTTAACACAAATATAGACTGCAGGTGTCGGCCTTATCGCATAGCCGGCACCTGGTCTCAATAACAGGAAGATTATCCCAGTAAAAAAAAAAGTTAAGATCCAGGGGGTGTGTAATACACTTACAGCCAATGCATTACAATACAGAAGTATTATAATGCATCGTAAAGGGGATCAGACCCCCAAATCCCAGAGAGGGACAAAAAATAAAGTTAAAAAGAAGTTAAAAAAATAAACTTTTACAAAAAATAAAAGTTCCAAGTAAAAAAAAAAATCCTTTACCCTAAATAAAGTAAAAAAATTGTAAAAAATAGGGAAAAGTAGACATATTAGGTATTGCCGCATCTGCATAGACCAGCTCTATAAAACTATCACATGATCCACCCAGTCAGGTGAGCATCGTAAAAAAATAAAAAAATAAGAACAGTGTCAAAAAAGCCATTTTCTGGTCACCTTGCCTCCCAAAAAGTGTAACACCAAGTGGTCAAAAAGGCATATTTAGCCCAAAATGGTACCAATCAAACCGTCATCTCATCCCACAAAAAATGACAATCGGCCAAAAAAAAAAAAAAAAAAGGCTCTCAGAAAATGGCAACACAAAAATAAGATTTTATTCTGTTCAAAAAGGCTTTCACTGTGTAAAACTTAACAAAAATAAAAATAATAGTCATATTAGGTATCGTCGCATCCATAACAACCTGCTCTACAAAAGTATCACTTGAGATGGCCCCTCAGGTTAATGGTGTAAAAAAAAAAAAAAATGGCAAAACAGCCATTTTTTGTCACCTTGCCTCACAAAAAGTGTAATACCAATTAGAGATGAGCGAATTTCTTGGAAATTCGATTTGGCTGATTCGCCGAATTTTACCAAAAAATTCACTTTGTTATGAATTACTTCGCCACAAAGTGCATTTTTTTGTACGTAGTGGGTGCAATGACAGGGAGCTGCAATAGCGCCACCCCCATCATTGTACCCCTCAGATGCCGCGTTCATACATGATCATGGCGTCTGAGTGTAAAAACAGTGTAAAATAGACATTAAAAATACATTAAATCAAACTTACTCCTCCATTTGCTCGCGACGGGCCGGCCGCTGCCATCTTGCTTGAAGATCTGGAGCGAAATCTCGCACGGCGCGAGATAACGTCATCACGCCGGCCGGCGTGGTGACGTCATACATCACTACTCGCGGGATTTCGCCCGGGATCTTCAATCAAGATGGCGGCTGGCGGCCCGTCACGAGCAAATGGAAGAGGTAAGTATGGATTTTTTTTGTTTTTTACACTATTTCAGGATAAATTGATTCGCCGACACGAAGCACAAGGAAATTCGGCTTTGAGGCGAATCGAATTTATCCTGAAATTCGGATCGAATTCCACTTCGTGGGATTCGATTCGCTCATCTCTAATACCAATCAATCAAAAAGTCTTATGTACCCCAAAATGATACCAATCAAACTGCCATCTCATCCAACAAAAATTGAGACCCTACCTAAGACAATCGCCCCCAAAATAAAAAGAATATGGCTCTCAGCAAATGGCAACACAAAAACAATATTTTATTCTATTCAAAAATGCTTTCACTGTGTAAAACTTAACAAAAATAAAAATGATAGACATATTAGGTATCGACGCGTCTGTATCGAACGGATCTATAAAAATATCACATGATCCACACAGTCAGGTGAAGGCCGTGAAAAATAAAAACAGTGTCAAAAAAGCCATTTTCTGCTCACTTTTCCTCACAAAAAGTGTAATACCAAGCTATCAAAAAGGCATATTTAGCCCAAAATGGTACCAATCAAACCATCATCTCATCCCACAAAAAATGAGACCCTACCTAAGACAATTTACGAAATGATTTTTTGATTTGGATTTTTTCATAAATAAAGGTGAAATACAGTATACTGACTCAAATTTATGACTGTCATGAAGTACAATGTGTCACGAGAAAACAATCTCAGAATGGCTTGGATAAGTAAAAGCGTTCCAAAGTTATTACCACATAAAGTGACATGTCAGATTTGCAAGAATCGGCCTAGGATTTAAGGTGAAAAGGCTCTGTACTGAAAGGGTTAAATCATCCCCTTTCCCAATTTTACATATAAAAATATATAAACAATTAAAAAACATATTACTTATCACCATGTCCGAAAAAGTACAAGCTATTAAAGTATTGAAAAATATCTCCTATGTGGGGAATGCCGTAACAGAAAAAAAAGTTAAAAACACGCAGTTCGCCACTTTTGTAGTCACCTTGTCCCCTCAAAAATTGGATAGGACTGTTGTATTATGGGCCCGACCTTCCATAAAATGCGGAATGCATGCGGCTTTTTTGGGGTTTTATTTTTCTTTCACGTGGTATTGAGTATTGCAATACTTTTTTATGGGACCGAAATTGAATCAAAATTTTGATATTATGGCAACCCTAGTCACAGGGGCATAACGTCATCTCAGGTCAATTACGTCACAAAGAAATGGCATCTACTGGCTGTAAACCCCCAGAGCCAGGAGACTGTGGATAACAGTCACTGTGCTCCAGGGGTTGCTTTGCGGAGAGGCTGAGGCTGAGATAACAGGCGTTGAGCTCTGGGGGCTGCTGCGCGGAGGGGATGGGGCTGAGATAACAGTCGCTGTTCTCAGGGTGCTGCTGTGTGGAGAGGCTGGGATGAGGTAACAAGCACAGTACCCTGCGGTAATAGTGGGAAGCACTGCTCTTTGGTAAATGACCCCCAATATTTTATTTGGTTGAAAGGCATCTTTATGATGCCACGATGCCCTTTCTGACAATGTGCACCTATGATGAGCACAATCTGAAAAACCCACTTAACAGAGTTTTCCGCTAGCATGTCCTATTTTCTATAGGAGCACCGAAGATAGCTGTTATCTCCAGCACTCCCATAGAGAAAGAATGGAGAAGCAGGGAGCACACCCGACCGGCTGCTCCATCAGATTAGGGGGAATGGTGACCCCATTCTTGCTGGGTTACTAAGAGATATTACGCAAGGAAACACGATTGCATGTTTTGAGTGTTTTTTTCTAAATAGGCATTTATCGTGACATATTCGTTATCATGATAAATTTATTAATATCGTTATTGTTGGAATATTTTTGATATTGCCCAACCCTCAATTCAAACTCTCTCCTGTTGCCAGAAATCTATCAGAAGAAAAAAAAAGAGTATAAATATAAATGAGCAAATAAGTTAAAAAAATGCCCAAAAAAAACAATACAAGCTATATAATTTGGTTTGCCTTGTTTGGGACCTTAAGCTGGCCATACCACCGTTAAATGCTCAAATGCTTTCCTTTATTCTGTGGTCATTCTTACAGGGCAAAGGACATTTTTTGAAAATCCAGTGATGGAACGGGCTCTCCATGGAGAACGATAGGCGTATGCTGGCTAGCGTTGCTCACAGTGAAGTCAACGTCTCAGATGGTCGAGATAGGGGTAAAGCCTAACCATAGGAGCCGGTGAAATCACAGTGAACAATACTACTCCAGAGCCTCCAAAGCCCTTAGGTAGAGTACAGTATCAAATACAGAAATTTTTCGTGCCATGGGAAAATATGTCTGGGTTCAGCTTTGAAACCGGAAAAGCTATGTTAAAAAAATATACAATATAACAGTTACTAGCAAAACATAAACATTTTATAAAAATGAATAATTACAGTACCTCAAGGTACGCATTAACCGTTCTGCAGGTGAAATACTTCGATGGAAAATGGTGTTCTGTCTTTTGATGCAATGAGAAACCCTTTCTAGCAGATCGTCAAAACTGGAGTCACTCATCCGTAGGTAGTTAAAAAAACTTGTTTAGATAATTCCACTGTTCGGGAAAACGAACTTCAAATGCACCCCTTCTCATTTGTGCAGAAGTGATCAAATGAACCTAATAGCGATGGCGCCGTCTGGCTCGAACACATCTCCTCCAGCGAGAAACAAGAATTAGAGCCTGAAATCCAAACCGAATGTGGCCTGGCATCATGTTTGCTATCATCTGAGGCAGCATCTGAGGGGTAATTGACCTTCGGTTGTCTTTTATAGCCACTATACAATTTGCATATGAAATTGGTTTCTTTGATCTTTGAAAAATTTAAAACGGATCCGGTAAAAAATGCTGTCCGTTTGCATACGGTTTGCCGGATCCTGCAGGCAGTTCCAGCAACGAAACTGCCTGCCGGATTCTAGCAACACTAGTGTGAAAGTAGCCTAAGTGGCTGATAGCTGTGCTATCTAACAGGATGTGGGGGCAGGGCAGCAGAGCTTGTGCATGTGAAATCCACAGGAACACCCACACTGTCTGAGGAGAGATGACAACAGTGAGCAAAACTCATATAAGAGCATTTCTGCATGTGAAGAAAAGCTGATACCAGTAAACAAACAAGTGTAATTGTATTATGTGCTGCATTACAGTAAGATATGGGGTTACTGATTTTTAGTGCACAAAGGTGTCCATAGCCTTTAACTCCTCATGTGGTTGCCAACCTCCCACCTCTGGGCCACTGTGTTGATTCCTCATGTGGTTACTACTCTCCCAACTCTGTGATGGGGCCACTATGTTGACTCCTAATGCAGTTGCTACCCTCCCCACTCTGTGACTGGGCCACTGTGTAGACTCTTCGTCCGGTTGCCACCCGACCCACTCTGTGACTGGGCCAGTATGTTGACTCCTCATGCAGTTGCCACCCTCCCCACTCTGTGACTGGGACACTGTATTGACTCCTCAAGTAGTTGCCACCTCATCACTATTTGACTGGGCCACTATGTTGACTCTTCATGCGGTTGCCACCATCCCCACTCTGTGACAGGGCCATTATGTTGATTCCTCTTGCTGTTACCACCTTTACCACTCTTTGATGCGGCCACTAGTGTTGCTGTTTGACCTTGTTGACATCACCATTTATTTTACCCTTCTTCTGTTCTGTCAGAAGAATGGAAAAATGAAAAACGGATCTTGTCTTTGGAGCAGCCGTAAGGCCTGTATCACATGGTCCCTAATTTGCATCAGGATTTGCTCATGATTTGGAAGCCAAAAGTAGGAGTGGGTACAAAACATAGAAGACATGCAAATATTCGAATCACGTGTCATCTCTGTTTTGGCTCCACTCATGTTGTTTTTTTGGCATTAGCAATACTGATTGATTACTGACCATAAACTGACCCATGGACTCAACACGGATCCTTCACGGACAGCTTCACGGATGCCTCACTGACCATCTGCTCACGGATTTGAGTACGACACGGACGTGTGAATAAGGCTTAAGGCTGAGTTCACACGTTCAGTTATTTGGCTGACCAAATAACTGAAGTGTGAACTGATTCTAAGAATGATTCCTTTCACCTGCCTGTCATACTGATGCATAGTAACTGTTTCACCACCACAGTGGTATTACTGGTGATATACAGGCTCCCAGCAACCAGGAAATAGCCGATTTTAATGCGTTTCATCACAAATTAATTCAAATCACAAGGTGAAGCGTCTATCAGGATAAGATGTGTCTTTCTACCATCACATCCAGATGCCAAAGAGGCTTTGTCTGAGAGCAGGGTGCTGTTGGACTGCTGGGTCATGCCACCTGCTGAAGCAGTGTTGTGGTGCCGGTGGTCTCACGTGGTGCTGCACCACATTTGAGTAGGTACCCACTCAGGGAACTTGGTGAGTGGGCTTATGCATTTTGATCAAAATGTATAAAAATGCCTTGTATGTAGATTATGGTACTTATAATTACGCTGAGAAGGTATGTTAATTGTGTTGAGAATGCAAACAAATGAAGGATAGGAACGTTGACTATGCTATCTAAAACATAACTTTTAATAAATCGAATAATACCAAATACCAGGGCCCATAAAATATACAATACAAAACATATAATGGTGAATATATACACGTGAGCGATGTCAGATCTCTTACCACCTCCTGGGAGTCGTTTCCTCACAGTCTGGCAGGATGATGGTTAGATCATAGACAACACCTTATTAAATCTTCATTAAGTCGAGATGGTAGTGTTGAAGGCAGGATCTGGCCGGGAGACTGAATGTCCCTACCTCTAGACCCTGAATAAAGGTGTTGTCTATGATCTAACCATCATCCTGCCAGACTGTGAGGTAACGACTTCCAGGAGGTGGTAAGAGATCTGACATCGCTCACGTGTATATATTCACCATTATATGTTTTGTATTGTATATTTTATGGGCCCTGGTATTTGGTATTATTCGATTTATTAAAAGTTATGTTTTAGATAGCATAGTCAACATTCCTATCATTCATTTGTTTGCATACTTTAGGTTAGGTGAGGATATTGCCCTTTATACGAACCTGTTGGGGTATTGTACATATATTCTAATTGTGTTGAGAAGCAGCAATAGATCAATTTTTAGATAACCAGTGACTTTTGACCTCATAATAAAATGTCTGAAAAAGAAAGAGTGGAAAACAAAACACCCAGCCCTCATCATCCGAGAATTCAGAATGTTGGTAGTAGCAGCAGTAGCAGCACCAGCAATCTAGCTAGTAGTTGTATTAGTTATAGTAGGCCACAGTTCTCCTTGGCTTTCAATAGGCGCCACCATGTTATTAGGACAAAGAAGATGAAATTGTGTACTGGATGGCTTACTCCTCCTCTCAGACACAGCAGGATAAGCAGAGAAGCCTTTCAGTTGCATCCCCCCAGTCTTTGCTGCCCCCTCCTAGTAGCAGGCTTTATTTTTTCCTAAGAAGAGGCAACAAAACTCCATGTACTATGGAAGCTACTGAAGATAGTCTCTCTGATGGCTTTTGTGAGAACAGTCAGCGTTTGGACTGCTATGAGGAGGCAGGGGACCCTGCATACTTATGTTGGTGGTATAGGCAGTAGTTGTGTCACTTGTATGAGGTGGTGGTAAGGACAATGGCACTTAGGGCAAATACAGAGCAGGGAGGGGGTTCAAGAAGCCCACACTGACATATTGCAGTCTGATAAAAGTGGTGGGGAGGGTGAGGACTATCATAATGATTGTGTGTTTCACAGGACCTGTCTGCTTGATTGGGGTGCTGAGGAGGAAGTAACATCACAGGAGGAGGAGGATTGCTGCAGCAGCAGTAGTAAATAAGGCAATGTACAGCCAAAACCTTGACAAAAAACTGGCTGGGCCAGATCTGTTTCCGTTGTGGTCAGCTCAGGAAACAGCTATGCCGCTGTGAGTATAGACTCATAATATGGCAGACCTTGGCCAAGCTTGTCTGTCTCTAGCTTTGTGCAAGCCATCCATATGGGAGTTTTTCTCCACAAAGCCAGCACACAAAACCACAGCCTTGTGCAAGATCTGCAGGATTAAAATAAGCTGTGGGCATTCAAATACAAACAAATGTACCATGACTATATTACAGCACTTCAGATCCTGATCCACTAGGTCCTGTGGGAAAATAGAATTGGTCAGGATTCTGAATCAGAGCAAGTCTGTCCTCCTTCTCCTAGTCTTCTTTGTGGCAGCCAGCCCACATCCCCAATAAAAACAATGTCATCATCATCATCATCATCATCACCATCATCATCATCAGATGGTTCTTCTCCTGCTCAGATTTCTCCTACTCCTTGACTTCCACTCCATTGTGAGACAGTTATAACAGAATATGAGGCCATGAAAAAATTATTTTCGACCAGCAATTAGCTTGTGGTCAAGCTGAACTTTCACTTGGCCTAGTTGCTGGCTCAATTGCTGCTATACCACTTAGTTGTGGAAATTGTGGTGCAGTTCCACACCTCCGTAGTGCTTCCATGAGGTTCCAATCCGTGCCTCCATTCCGCACCGCATCTCCGGGATCACTTGAATGCGGGTCGCTATATGGCCATGGCCGGGCGACGGCCGTGTGCATGAGCCTTAGGAAGGTTTTGTTAAAAGTGGAGGTTTGAGATGCAGTGTGTACAAGTATGCCCATAAAACTGATTGTTTCAGCAATGCAGATAGCAATAAAACCTACAATATTAACGTACACGTACAGCGGAAGTTGCGTCTTTAAACATGCCGACAGGGTTCTGCTGTTTCAAACAGCAGAGACCCATGGCACATGTAAGCAATCAGCCATAAGGCTGGTCGCCTACATTTTACCTCTCTCAGCAGTTCGGAAGCAGGAGCTGCACGATCCCATAAGAGCACTCCCCAGCTAAAATTGGAGAACCTCAAGCAGTTTTGGTAGCTATTAGTGAAATGCACCCATAGAGGCCACCAGGTGGCAGCACTGTATTGTTATATTGAAAATTAAGTGTTCAATGATGGCTGTAGAAATAAAAAATATAAAAGTTCAAATCACCCCCTTTTCTCCAAAATAAAAATACATAACGAATAAAACAAATACCATCATAGGTATCACCACATGTGAAAATGCCCATACTATTAAAATAGTATCCCCAGGGGCGGACTGGAAACCTAAAGTGGCTCTGGAAAAAATACTAAAAGTGGCCCCATTTTGTAGTTGGGTCCAAACTGATGGAAGGCAGGGCCAGGAATACCATATTGTGGCACATTATACCACCCCAACAGAGCCAAATACCACAGCCTAGCACAAAATACTGCCTCCAGCAGCACAAAATACATCCCCAAAAACTTCCACTGGCCAGTCTTGAGGAGGGCTCAGGTAGTCCCCTGGGCATCGGCCCACCGGGAAATTTTCCTGTAGATCTATGGCCAATCTGCCCCTGTTAATCCCATACGATGAATGGAGTAACAGAAAAAAAAAACTGCTAATTCGCCATACTTGTCACTCCCCAACAAGATTTTATGAAAACTGATCAAAAAGTCACACACACTTTAAAATGGTATCACTGAAAAACTGAAAAGTACAGATCACCCCGCAAAAATGAGCCCTCACACAGCTTGGTATGCTTAACTACAAAAAAGTTATAGTGATAGTTATAGTGCTGGAAAAAAAAAACAACAGGTTTTTCATTTTTTGAGTATTAAAACGCAAAGAAAAACTATAAAAGTGTGGGATTGTTATAATCGTACTGACCTGCAGAATGAAGGTAACAGGTCAGTTTTACCAATGTGAATAAAAAATATATTGTCCTTGTCCATGCAACCTAAATGGATAAATTAAGCAACTGGATCCACCTCCGGGATTAGGTCCACCCTCCCTATAAGAAAGTACATAAAAACAATACCGGATCCACGCTAAGTCCTTGGAACCACCCGATTTTTTGCTTATGAAGGGATTGTTCTTCCTCCAGCTCCTCTCTTCTGCTGTGTCTTGTACACCATTCCTCTTTCTTTATCTCTTGGAACAATACGCCACCGAAACACTGATCCTCCATGTTGCTGTTCCACTAAAATACAGTAGTAACCTCAATAGTGAAGATCCACTAACATGGATTGCGCATAATAAACTTTTATTTACTCACAAGATTAAAAGATAAGAATTGTATATAAACTCCACTCCAGCAGTTCACAGCAGTAAGTGGTGGCTTTCCCAGCTGATATGTTGACCTGACCTAGGTTTCGCTTCGCTTTGTCGGGGGCAGAAACAAATGTTTTTTTCCAATTCCACCCCATTTGGAATTTTATTTCTGCTTCCCACTACACTATATGAAACCATAATTGGTGCCATTAGAAAGTACAACTTGTTCCGCAAAAAATAAGCCCTCATAAGGCTATGTGAATGGAAAAATAAGTGTGAAAAAACGAAAATGCAAAAACTAAAATTGCCCACTCCTCTAAGGGTTAAAGGGGTTGTCCGAGTTCTAAAAAACAAATATATAGCACTGTAAATCTGATGGGCAGCAATATATAACTAAGTTAAGCAAGTTTTAGGCAAAAATAATCTATATTTCCTCATTTCCCTGGTACTCTTCTGGCCCCTTGTTTACATGCAATAACAACAATCTCTGCCCCTCCCCCTGCTCTGCAAAGGGAGAATACAAGTGAATACAAGTTCTGCCCTGAATGACATGTCTGCCTGCTGGGAGACTCAGCAGCATGTTGTATGTGTAGGACTACAAGTCCCAGCTGCACTGCTGATACACACAGGATCTTCCCCCTACCTGTTCTTGTGCAATACTCTACAGATCTTCTCTAGTCTGTCAGCTCCTGTGCCCAGCATTTGTCTCCTCCCTGCCTGCAGCTACTCAGTAAAGCCTTCAGCCCTGAGTCTGTGCTGGCTGAAGGGGTTAAAATTTTATCTGAAAGAATCCAGGGAGAGATCAGCAGCAGCCGGCAGTGCAGTCTCCTGTACAGACTCTTATCTGATCTCTCAGGCTTGTGCACGAAATATCATCAGAGCAGGGAGAGAAGCTGATATCGCAGGTCATGTGTGCCTCAGTGAAATCTGAGAAAAGAGCAACTGCAGATAAAGTAAGTGCATTGAAAAACCATTACATTTGCCTAGCTAAAAACATACAAAGAGCAAAAAAATGACTTTGACAGCCCCTTTAATGATTTCAGAAGTTGCAACACATAGTATGTTGTGTATAAAATAGATTGAATTGTTTGCAATAAATGGTATATTGGTAGTAGAACCAAAAAATAGCATATAGCAGAACATATCTCACACCGTATCCCCAAAGAACACACTGGAGTTTCAGGTGCAGCTAAACACTTTATTGAAGAGCACAATGGCTCTTTGAAAGTTTCTACGGTATTGAAAAGATACATAAATCTATAATAGAAGGTGATCACGCTAAGAAAACTTTTAATAGAGAAGCCTATTGAATCCCATGTTTGGATATGAGATTTTGTCTTACAGAGAGTGTGGTAATATTTTCATACCAAATCAGACAAATTAAAGGACCTCTGTCACCTTATACCACTCCTATAAACTATAGTGGTGCATCAATAGTATAGGTTACAGCGTTCAAATATTATATCTTTATACCCACTGCCGTTTCCCCACTGTGCACCTACAAACCAACTCTGTGATACATAGCTAGGACTAGTCCTGGAATCCTCTTCATTAGGGCTCTTGCACACGAACGTGTGCTGTCAATGCCCATGCTGTGGACCACAATTAGTGGTCCACAATGCACGGGCACTGACTGTGGGGCCGCCGCATTCGGATCGCGGACCCATTCACTTGCATGCACTACTTTTTTGCTGTGCAGAGACACGGCCAGAAACACCATAGAAGCACACCATAGTGCTTCCATGATGGTCCGATCCGTGCCTCCGTTCTGCATCTCTGTGATTGCGGACTCATTTAAGTGAATCCGGTTGTGTGCATGAGCCCTTACATGCATGCACTCAAGAGCACCTCTTGTGCATTGTACAGCCAGTTTGAAGGTGCACAGTGGACGAACAGCACTGATTTTTTGCTTTACCGAAGTTGCTGTGTGCTTTTCTTTATGTTTAACAGAAGCGATTAGCTATGACTCTTGGTGCACACTGTTACTGCCACTGCTGCTGACTACTGGAATCTCGGTGCACTGCACAGGTATGTACACGGCAGGGTTGCCAACTGTCCAGAAATTTCTGGACAATCCATAAAAAGGGACAACTTTTTTCCTGTTTCTGTGAAAAAATAGATGTGTCCATAACTTTGTTTTAGGCTTAGGCCCCTTTCACATCAGGGAGTTTTTTGCACGGGTGCAATGCATGACGTGAATGCATTGCACCCGCACTAAATCCTGACCCATTCATTTTCATGGGTCTGTGTACGCATCAATTTTGCGTTGCATGAAAAATACAGCATGTTCTATATTTCGCGTTTTCACGCAGCCCTGGCCCCATAGAAGTGAATGGGGCTTCAATGAAAAATGCATTGCATCGAGAAGCAAGTGCGGATGCAATGCATTTTTGACTTACTTTGGTGGTAATTATCATTTTACTGCTCACAGTAAATACTGGTAATGAGGTCTTATCACTCAGTATATTGAGCTACAGACATGTATTACTTATAAATAATCTTTATAATTCATTATGGTTTTCCAATTTGTCCCTAAAAATTTTAGCTGTTCGTGATTTTGGGATAAATTGTATAGAAAAAAAAATTCTGGTTGAGAACCCTGGTACACGGTGATAAATTAGACCTGTCTGTAATTACAGTAATTACAGCTAAGGCCAGGTTCACACCGGCACTTCAGTTTCCATTCTCCTCTGTTAGGGCTCTTTCAAACCACCGTTAGGGATTCCGTTCTAGCTTTCCGTTATAACATCGTTATAACGGAAAATACTAGGACGGAAATCAAAACGGACAACTTTAAGGGGCGTTTCGTTTTGATCCGTCATAATAGAAGCCTATGGGAAAGCATAACAGATCCGTCTGGTTTCCGTTATGCTGGACGGAAAACAAAGTCCTGTCGACAGAGTAGAGTAAAAAAGAAAGAGTAGAGTAAAAAAAGAAAAAAACACTAGAGATGAGCGAGCACTAAAATGCTCGGGTGCTCGTTATTCGAGTCGAACTTTTCCCGATGCTCGGGTGCTCGTTTCGAATAACGAACCCTATTGAAGTCAATGGGAGACTCGAGCATTTTTGCGGGGGACCAAGGCTCTGCCTAGGGAAGGCTGGGTGAAAACCTGGAAACCTCAGAAAATGATGGAAACACCACGGAAATGGACAGGAAACAGCAGGGGCAGCATGCATGGATGCCTCTGAGGCTGCCTAATCCCACCATTACTCCAAATTCTCAGGCAACAGCCTGGTGGCTACCCTCATGGCAATTGTGCTCACCCAGACCAAGAAAGGCGAGGCAAATACCCATCACATGTTAGGGAAGCACCAAAATAGGTGCAACGAAGGTCCATCACCACCTGCAGGTGACACCACTGCTCATGCTGGCACTGCAGCTGACATCAAGTTTAGTATCTGTTCTTATCAGTTGCTGTGGCTGTTGGTGGTAAAGTGGTGAGCATAGCTGCTTCCCAAGCAGTTGACCCGGGTTCCATTCCCGTCTATCGCAGGAGGCAATTAAAAGAAGAACCAAAAAAAAATCAGTACAATATCTAATACGTCCCCTACCCGGGTAAATTGTTTGGAGAGAGGGCCTGTAGGTGGGGGGGGAGGAGGTTTCGCTGGAAGAGCCAGAGGAGTGCCCCCTGGGCTAGTGTGTGGTGGTGATAACAGCCGGATGTATTTAGAATGACGACGCAGGACCCCAACTTAAAAATTTAGCATCAACCGGTACAGTCGTAAATTATGAGATTGATCAAGTGTGGTATGTATACTACTCAGATTAAAACCGTATATGGCAGCTATCCGGAAAAATGGTTTGGAGAGAGAGAAAGATAGGACAAAGACGTAAATTGTTTGGAGAGAGGGCCTGTAGGTGGGGGGGCAGGCTGGGGGGAAGGAGGTTGAGCTGGAAGAGCCAGAGAAGTGCCCCCTGGGCTAGCGTATGTGGTGGTGACAACAGCCGGATGTAGTTAGAATGACGACGCAGGACCCCAACTTAAACCCCCAAAATTTAGCATCAAATTTAGCATCAACCGGTACAATTGTCAATTATGAGCTCGATCAAGTGTGGCATGACTTTTAAATGGATATTGCATGTGGTCACGTACTCCCTGGAACCCCATAGTCACCCCTTCCCTGATGTGCTAGCCCAGAACATTCTCTGCCCCAATTCGCAAGACCTTTTGCTGTTTCCGTGTGCTGACAGTGGGGATTTACCAGTGTTGTCTGAGGAGGTGGTGGACAATGGCGAGACACAGGTGTCGGGGGGTGAGGTAGTTGTATGGGAAGCAAGTTACAGTGGGGATTCCTTGGGGGGACTTTCTCATGATGGGACAGATTCAACTTGGGTGGATCAGGCACAGGAACAGATCAATTTTTGGGGGGGTTTATTTAACTTTTATTTAGCACAAATAACCACAGAGATATTTATTCGTTATCTTCTCTGTGCAGTCTGGCATTGGGGTTCGTCACTTTGATGGCGAGCTGTGCCGCTCTCTCCACAATGGTCTGTAGGTTCTTAGATGGAGACGTTGTCGGCGATTTCAGTACAGAAGGACTTGTTGCTCATCAACAGAACCTCGACCTCCTTGACATTGTGGACAAGGAATTTGCGGGTGGACCAGGAATTTGCGGAACCCTGTGGGCAGCATGTGTTTGGTCTTCTACTTGCTACGGTATCCAATGTTGGGCAATATAGATACGCAAGTAATATTATTTTTCACACCTATCCCAAAAATAAAAATGTATGCAGTTTGCGCAAATAAAACTGGAAACTGGAACTGGAGAGAGGGCCTGTAGGTGGACCTCCGGAAAAATTGTTTGGACAGAGGGCCTCTAGGTGGACCTCCGGAAAAATTGTTTGGAGAGAGGGCCTGTAGGTGGAACTCCGGAGAAATTGTTT
This sequence comes from Rhinella marina, assembly GCA_900303285.1. Lineage (NCBI taxonomy): Eukaryota > Metazoa > Chordata > Amphibia > Anura > Bufonidae > Rhinella > Rhinella marina. Next base: position 9,233 of record ONZH01013023.1, on the reverse strand, counting down.
GGACAGAGGGCCTGTAGGTGGAACTCCGGAAAAATTGTTTGGACAGAGGGCCTGTAGGTGGACCTCCGGAAAAATTGTTTGAAGAGAGGGCCTGTAGGTGGACCTCCGGAAAAATTTTTTGGAGAGAGGGCCTGTAGGTGGACCTCTGGAAAAATTGTTTGAATAGAGGGCCTGTAGGTGGACCTCCGGAAAAAATGTTTGGACAGAGGGCCTGTAGGTGGACCTCCAGAAAAATTGTTTGGACAGAGGGCCTGTAGGTGGACCTCCGGAAAAATTGTTTGGACAGAGGCCCTGTAGGTGGCCCTCCTGAAAAATTGTGGTAAAAGAGTGCCAGTTGGACCTCTGAAAAATGGCAAATGTTTTTTTGGTCACCGTTAGGCAAAGACGATATGGAAGAGGAGGAGGAGTAGGAGGAGTAGAGAAGAGGAATCGGATTCATAAGTTATTTAAATCTTTAGCTGCTTTCCCCTGGAGGAGATTTGAATTCCGGTGAAATCCAGGCTTTGTTCATTTTAATAAGCGTCAGCCTGTCAGCGCTGTCAGTTGACAGGCGTGTACGCTTATCGGTGATGACGCCACCAGCTGCACTGAATACCCGCACTGACAGCACGCTAGCGGCAGGGCAGGCCAGCACCTCCAAGGCGTACAGCGCCAGTTCAGGCCACGTGTCCAGCTTTGAAACCCAGTAGTTGTATGGAGCAGAGTGATCGCTACGGACGTTGGTATGGTCAGCTAGGTACTCCCTCACCATCTTTCTGTACAGCTCCCCCCTACTCTGCCTAGACTGGGGACAGGTGACAGTGACTTGCTGGGGTGACATAAAAGTGGCAAAGGCCTTGGAGAGCGTTCCCCTGCCAGTGCTGGACAAGCTGCCTGCTCGCCTCCTCTCCCCCGCTACTTGGCCCACAGAACCATGCCCTCTGCCGCTAGCGGCGTCAGATGGGAAGAACTGTTTCAGCTTGTGCACCAGGGCCTGTTGATATCTATTCACTCTCATACTCCTTTCCTCTGCAGGGAAAGGTTCTGCTTGTACCGTGGGTCCAGGAGAGTGAACACCCAGTAATCTGTGTTTGAAAAAATTCTTCTAACGTGAGGGTCACGGGATAGGCAGCCTAACATGAAGTCTGCCATGTGCGCCAGAGTCCCAACATGTAAGAATTCCCTCTCCTCACTGGCCTGACTCTCCATTTCCTCCTCCTCCTCCTCCAAATCCTCCTCTTCAGCCCATACACACTCAAGAGTTAAGGACTGAGCACTGGTACCCTCTACTGTCTCGCCAACATTCTCCTCCTCTTCCTCCTCATCCTCATCCCCCTCCTCCGATACGCGCTGAGAAACAGACCGGAGGGTGCTCTGGCTATCAAGCGACGTATCTTCCTCCACCGTCTCTTGTGACAAGCGCAAAGCATCCGACTTCATGCTGAGCAGTGAGTTTTTCAACAGGCAAAGCAGCGGGATGGTGAGGCTGATAATGGCGGCATCGCCGCTGACCATCTGTGTTGACTCCTCAAAGTTGCTCAACACCTGGCAGATATCAGACATCCACGTCCACTCCTCATTGTAGACTTGAGGAATCTGACTGACCTGACTACCAGTTCTGGTGGAAGTTGATATCTGGCAGTCTACAATCGCTCTGCGCTGCTGGTAAACTCTGGATAACATGTTTAATGTTGAATTCCATCTCGTGGGCACGTCGCACAACAGTCGGTGAGCGGGCAGTTGTAGGTGGCACTGGGCTGCCCTGAGAGTTGCAGCATCTGTAGTCGACTTGCGGAAATGCGCACAGATGCGGCGCACCTTGGTGAGCAAATCAGACAGATTGGGGTATGTCTTGAGGAACCGCTGAACTATGAGATTGAACACGTGGGCCAGGCATGGCACATGTGTCAGTCTGCCGAGTTACAGAGCCGCCACCAGGTTACGCCCGTTGTCACACACAACCATGCCTGGCTTGAGGTTCAGCGGTGCCAGCTACACATCGGTCTGCGCCGTGATGCCCTGTAACAGCTCTTGGGCGGTGTGCCTTTTGTCACCTAAGCTCAGCAGTTTGAGCACCGCCTGCTGGTGCTTACCCACGGCACTGCTGTTGCGCCTAGAGCTACCGACTGAAGGCGCCGTGCCCACGGATGGTAATTCGGTGGAGGAGGGGTCAGAGGAGGAGGAGGCATAGTACGACTGAGAGACCGTGACCGAGGTAGGCCCCGCAATCCTCGGTGTGGGCAGTACATGAGCGGCCCCAGGGTCATTCTCGGTCCCAGCCTCCATCAAGTTAACCCAATGTGCCGTCAGTGAGATATAGTGTCCCTGCCCGGCAGCACTTGTCCACGTGTCCGTGGTTAGGTGGACCTTCTCAGAAACAGCGTTGGTCAGGGCACGGATGATGTTCTGTGACACGTGCTGGTGTAGGGCTGGGACGGCACATTGGGAAAAATAGTGGCGGCTAAGGACCGAATACCGAGGGGCAGCCACCGCCATGAGATTGCGAAAGGCCTCGGTCTCTACCAGCCTATAGGGCAGCATCTCCAGGCTAAGCAATTTGGAGATGTGGACATTGAGGGCTTGGGCATGTGGGTGGGTGGAACTGTATTTCATCTTGCGCTCCAGCATCTGCTGTAAAGACAGCTGAATGCTGCGCTGGGACACGTTGGTGGACACTGTGGAGGATCGTGGAGGCGAAGGTGTGGTTTTCCGGCGGGAGGCGCTTGTGCCGGGGTCCTGGGCAGGGGGTTGACTAGCAGAGGCAGCGAGTGACGCAGGGGGTTGACTAGCAGAGGCAGCGAGTGACACGGGAAGGAGCAGTGGTGTGACCCGCAGGAGGTGGTGAATGGCCTTGGTTCCATTGAGTGGGGTGTTTAGCACTCATATGCCTGCGCATGCTGGTGGTGGTTAGGCTAGTAGTGATGGCACCCCTGCTGATCCTGGTGTGGCACAGGTTGCACACCACAGTCCGTCGGTCATCCTCACTTTCTTTAAAGAACCTCCAGACTTGCGAACATCTAGGCCTCGCCACGGGAGCTTCACTATGTGAAACAGTTGCTGCTGATGCACCAGCTCTGGCCCTGCTTCTCCCTCTGGCCACACCACTGCCTCTTACAACCTGTTCTGGTGGAGCACTCGCCTCCGCCTCAGAAGCACTGTCTTCACTCGGCATATCAACCCAGCTTGGGTCAGTCACCTCGTCATCCTCCGATTCCTCAGTCTGCTCCCCCCTCGGAATTCCTCCCCTAACAACAACTTCACCACTGTCTGACAACCGTGTCTCCTCATCGTCCGACACCTCTTTACAAACTTCTTCCACTAAGTCAACATTGTCATCATCATCATCATCATCACCCACAGACTGCGACAGTTGGAAAACTTGGGCATCGGGAACGAGGTCAGCAGCAACCTGAGAAGTGGTTTGTGACTCTGGGAAGGGTCCAGAAAACAGTTCCTGAGAGTATGCCGGATCGCATTCCAAATTTTCCTGGGAGGGGGCAGACTGGGGAATAGGAGGTTGAGGTGGAGGAGCCATAGGAGTGCTCCCTTGGGTAACGTGGGTGGACTGACTGGTGGACAAATTACTTGAAGCATTGTCCGCAATCCACAAGATCAGCTGTTCGCACTGTTGTGGTTTCAACAGTCCTCTACCACGTGTCCCTGTAAGTTGAGACATGAAGCTAGGGAGTGTAGCTCTGCGGAATTCCCCTGCTCCCTCATCAGCAGGTACTGTCTCACCCTGCCCAGGACCACGGCCTCTGCCCCCTGCAGTAATTGAATTCCCACGCCCTCGACCCTTAGCCCTGGGGTTCAACATTTTTTGTATATAAGTGTATGATATAAAAAAAAAAAATTAAACGGGCCTGGTGTACTGAAACCCACAAACTTGTTCAGTCTGGTTGAATTAAGTGACGTACAGAAAGTGTCACCTGGACAGTATATACGGATTGGAGCGAGTTTGCTGAACTGTGACACACAGAAAGGTTACACGCAGCTGAGTAAAATGGATTTGTATCACTGAGCTAAAACAACTGAAAAACTAATTTTTTTTTAAATTTTGTTTTTTTGGGAACGTGACGTGCAGAAACTATCGTAGAACTGACTGACACCCTGTTAACGGTGGCTATTTAGACTGCGACCCAGACAAATGTCTCACAGAGAGTTTTCTGGATCAAGCTGTAGATGTTATTGGTAGCAAATGACTTGGTTGTATTCTGTGACGTACAGAAAGTGTCACCTGGACAGTATATACGGATTGGAGCGAGTGTGCTGAACTGTGACACACAGAAAGGTTACACGCAGCTGAGTAAAATGGATTTGTATCACTGAGCTAAAACAACAAAAAAACTAATTTTTTTTAATATATTTTTTTTTAATTTTGTTTTTTTGGGAACGTGACGTGCAGGAACTATCGGAGACCTAACTCACACCCTGTTAACGGTGGCTATTTAGACTGCGACCCAGACAAATGTCGCACAGAGAGTTTTTTGGATCAAGCTATAGATGTTATTGGTAGCAAATGACTTAGTTGTATTCTGTGACGTACAGAAAGTGTCACCTGGACAGTATATACGGATCGGAGCGAGTGTGTTGAACTGTGACACACAGAAAGGTTACATGCAGCTGAGTAAAATGGATTTGTATCACTGAGCTAAAACAACAAAAAAACTAATTTTTTTTTATATTTTGTTTTTTATATTTTTTTTAAAATTTTGTTTTTTTGGGAACGTGACGTGCAGGAACTATCGGAGACCTAACTCACATCCTGTTAACGGTGGCTATTTAGACTGCGACCCAGACAAATGTCGCACAGAGAGTTTTTTGGATCAAGCTATAGATGTTATTGGTAGCAAATGACTTGGTTGTATTCTGTGACGTACAGAAAGTGTCACCTGGACAGTATATACGGATTGGAGCGAGTGTGCTGAACTGTGACACACAGAAAGGTTACACGCAGCTGAGTAAAATGGATTTGTATCACTGAGCTAAAACAACTGAAAAACTAATATTTTTATTTAAATTTTGTTTTTTGGGGAACGTGACGTGCAGAAACTATCGTAGAACTGACTGACACCCTGTTAACGGTGGCTATTTAGACTGCGACCCAGACAAATGTCGCACAGAGAGTTTTTTGGATCAAGCTGTATACGTTATTGGTAGCAAATGACTTGGTTGTATTCTGTGACATACAGAAAGTGTCACCTGGACAGTATATATGGATTGGAGTGCTGAACTGTGACACACAGAATGGTTCCACACTGCTGTGTGCAATGGATTTGTATCACTGAGATAGAACAATAAAAAAAAAAACAGGGTTAGATATGGCGATAGCTGCACTACTAGTGCCAGACAGCCAGCCAAGCCAGGAGACAAAAAAAAAAAATTTCTTCTAGCCCTTAAAAGGGCTGTTGGGTTCTTTGTGGGTGATTCCTGCCTAACAGAGAACTAAATGCAGGCCCTAACACTGTCCCTGAAAGGCAGCAGCTCTATCCCTAACGACATCCATACGGCATCTCAGCCGAGCACCGCGGCCAGTCAGTAGTATATTCCAGGGTCACCTGATCAGGCCAGCCAACCCCTGCTATCGACATGTAAGGGCCCCACGTGATGCTGGGTGTACCGTAGAGTCTCCTGGCTTGTGATTGGCTGTATTTATAGGCGCCAAAAAAGCACGATCCGGAAGTTGCCATTTCCTCGAGTATGGCGAGATACTCGTCCGAGCTGCGAGCACTTACGAGTACCCTAATACTCGAACGAGCACCAAGCTCGGACGAGTATGCTCGCTCATCTCTAAAAAACACCTTTTTTTCCCTGATTTTATAATAAAAAATAGAAAAATACACATATTAGGTATCACTGCGTTCATAATGACCGGCTCTATAAATATTTCCCATTATCCACCCCGTCCGATAAACACTGTAAAAAAACTGTGCCAAAAAAGCCATTTTTGTCACCCTACATCACAAAAAGTGCAACACCAAGCGATCAAAAAGGCATATGCCTCCAAAATCGTACAAAAAAAAACATCATCTCATCAAAAAAATGAGCCTCTACATAAGACAATTGCTCAAAAAAAAAAAACTATGGAGACACTAAAACATCATTTTTTTTGTTAAAAAATGCTATTATTGTGTAAAACGTAAATAAATAAGAAAAAGTATACATATTAGGTATTGCCACGTCTGTAATGACCTGTTCTATAAAAATGTCACAGGACCTAACCCCTCAGGTGAACGCTGTAAAAATAAATAAATAAAAACTGTCAAAACAACCAATTTTTCAGTCACCTTGCCAAATAAAGTGTAATAATGAATGATTAAAAAATCATATGTACCCAAAAATGGTACCAATAATAACATCAACTCTTCCATCAAAAATGAGCCCCTGCACAAGACGATCGGCAAAAAAATATAAAAAAATATGGCGTTCATAAAATGTAGACAAAAAACATAAACTTTATTTTAAAAATGCTTTATTATGTAAAACTGAAACAAACAAAGTATACATATTTGATATCATCTCATCCATGCACAGACCCTCAGGGACTATAAAACCGCAGTGGAGGACTGGGTCATCCAGGTACTCGACCACCCTAGGCCGGGAGATTCTTCATTGGAACGCCGAAAGGGAACTGTGCTTTGGTTTTCCGTTGGGAGAGGGTCTGACCTCCTGCAGGATGACGAGGATGGAAAGGAATATTTTGTGGGCCGCAGGTCGGTGAAACGACCGTACCTGCCCCAACATCGTCATAGCCTGTATGTGGGGGATCAGGTGGAGTACACCCCCATGGCATCCCTGAAAGGCCCATTTGTGACTGGGGTTACCCTCCTTTTAAAGCCTCTGGTGCCTACAACGGAACCAGAAGTGCGGCCGGATGAACTACCAGGTCCAGGACGCTTGCGCTGCCTGCAGGAGTTCCCAGATGGCGTCCTCCGGTTCAGGGAAAAGCCACAGCCGAAGCCGAAGCCTCTGATTCCTGGACTGCCAGCACCACCACCACAGTCCTTACAGCTGGGTCAGCTGACCACGTTATCGTTCACCTTCCAATCCATGGTCATCCACCAATACCAGCTGCCGTGGAAGATGAAGCCAGCAGCAGCCGGGGAAACTGGGTCTTCTTCCCTGGATGCAACCTTTCCGGAACCGCTGCAGCTGGAAGTCCTTACCCCTGCTGTCCCGGCAGGAGGATCCGGAAAAGCAAAAATGGCTACAGCACTCTCTAGCCTCACCACCACCCAGACCCGGTCAAGTCCAACTTCAGAAAGAAGAGGGCACTGGAGTTCCAACGAGCATGGCCTACAAGAGGCAGGAGTGTCCTCTGATGAGCTTCAGCAGCATATGAGGAACCCAACTACTTGCAGTATCAAGGACACTGCAGGAGGACCTACAGATGTAGCAGCGTTAGCGATCACAGGAGAATCGCGTGAGTGCAGAACAATATCGTAAATAAAGTACGGATCTGATGATTTGTACGCTAATGCTACGCATTTTACGCTAATGCATACGCATTTGTATGCTACTGCTATACATTGTACGCTAATGCGTATGCATTTGTATGCTAATGTGTATGCATTGTACGCTAATGCGTACAAATTCACCTAATTAGTGAGTGAAAGGAGTGAAAGAGGAGAAGTCGCGATTCGTTAGCAACGCTATGCGAAAACAGTGATCGCTAGCGCTGCTACATCTGTATGGGAGCCACACCATGGACTGCACCTGACGGGTGAGATGCTAGTTGGCAGTTGTTTTTGTTTAGTTTGTGTTGCCCCCATTTGACTCGCTTCACCCAGATGGGCATGGCTGTCAGGACTCAGGACTCCCCCCATTCTGCAGTTAATTCCCTGTGCGCCGAAGTGTGCCTATTTTCCTTTTTACCCCCTTGTCAAGTTATTTGGGAGCCCCCTTGGCAAAAAAGTTATCTATGTGCTGCTTTTTAATGTAATGTATTGCCCCTGTTTGACTCTCACCCAGCTGGAGTGGACATGGCTGTCAGTCAGGACTCCCCCCATTCTGCAGAAAGGTCCCAGTTGCGCCTAAGCATGCCTATTTTCCTTTTTACCCCCTTCTCAGGTATTTTTCTTTTTATGTAGATTCGACAAATAAGTTTGTTTAAATACGAATCTTGTCAGAAATTCGGTGAATATTCGGCAAAGCAAATTTTAAATGATTCGCTCATCTCTACTTGCCTCACAAAAAACGTAATATAGAGCGATTAAAAATGATATGTACCCCAAAATAGTACCAATAAAACTGTCACCTTATCCCCTAGTTTCCAAAATAGGGTCACCTTTTGGGAGTTTGTACTGTATGGGTGAATCAGGAGGGCTTCAAATGGGACATAGCGTCTAAAAACCAGTCCAGCAAAATCTGCCTTCCAAAAATCATACGACGCTCTTTTTCTTCTGCGCCCTGCCATGTGCCCATCCAGCCGTTTAGGACCATATGTGGGGTGTTTCTGTAAACCGTGTTTCTGTTTGTCTGTTAACCCTTGATGTGTTAAAGAAAAAAAATGGATTAAAATGGAAAATCTGCCAAAAAAAGTAAAATTTAGAAATTTCATCTCCATTTTCCTTGAATTTTTGTGGAACACCTAAAGGGTTAACAAAGTTTGTAAAATCCGTTTTGAGTAACTGAAGGAGAGTAGTTTCTATAATGGTGTCATTTATGGGGGGTTTGCACTATGTAAGTGTCAATGCAATTTAGGACAAGTCCCAAATTAGGAGACTTCACTCTGGTTGCCTGTGGGATTCAAATTATGTTAATGTATATGATCACCCCTTTGGGTTTGGCCAGCCTAAGAATCAAGACACTACGCACCAGTGCTAGTATAATAATTCTCTGAGAGCTTCCCCACAGGGAATTAACTTTTATTAATTATTCATCAAGATTGTAATCACCCCCCCCCCCCGATTATCATCATCTAATATACCCAATCAAAATGATTTAATAAGATGTCCAATCAAAAAATGACAAATAGGAAAGACAGGAAATAAAGCAGAAGTTCTTAAGTCATCACTTATATTAAATCAAAAATATCTAAATATAATGGAAAATAAAAAAATAATGCTGAGAGCATCTAAATTCTTGAATTGCTTGTCTAAGCAGTTTCCCTACTTGCTGTAAGAAGCTTTATTTATTGTTCCTCTATGTTAAGTTTCAGATGTAGTTGGAAAGATTTGCGGCCTTTAGATTCAAAGTCAGACAGGAAAGAAGCAAAAGAAAAGATGAAGTTGCCACATGACAAGAAATACAGC
>ONZH01013022.1:0-204371 GCA_900303285.1 Rhinella marina | reverse complement strand
GGGATAAGGGGAACAAAACAATGACTAAACTCTTAAAAAAACAAAACGATATGTTATTCATTAAAATATAAAAAACAAACTGGTGTCATGGTCGATCCACGAAGGACATTGCGAAGGCCTTTTGTGATTTTTATCACTCCCTGTATAATCTCCAATCAGGTGACCCCACTCCAACTTCTGACCTGGGACCAAAATGATGAATTCCTTAATTCAATCCAATTACCTAGAGCCCACAGACGCGGATTGTCAAAGCTCCTGGCTCCAGTCACTGAGGAGGAGGTGAAAAATGTAATTAACTCTCTCCCAATGGCAAAGCCCCGGGACAGACGGTCCCCTGTGGGATATTATAAGAAAATGCTCCATACTTTACTCCTCACTTTACATCTTGGTGCACTGCACTGATGAATGGAACCAATTACCCCCCAGTCATTGAGGCTACCATAACTGTATTGCCTAAAGAAGGTAAAGACCTGTCAGATTGTGGAGGATACCGCCCAATTTCCTTATTAAATGTAGACATAAAAATATGGGCAAAGATACTAGCTCAGAGATTGAATGCGCTCACCCCTCCTTGGTGCATCCAGATCAAGGCGGGTTTCGTGAAGGGGAGAGAGGGCAAACCTCACTCATGCAGAGTCATAAATGTGGTACATTGTACCCAATTGAAAAAGACTCCATTGGTCCTTCTCGGCACAGATGCCGAGAAGGCTTTGATCAATCAACTGGCAATACATGGCGAAATCCCTGGAGAAATTTGGCATACCACCCCCAGTTCATAACAGCAGTATTGTCTTTATATGATAACCCCAGCGCAAGGATTAGAGTCAATGGAACGTTATCTGACTCTTTTTCTATAGGAAATGGCACAAGACAAGGATGCCCTCTCTCCCCAACACTATTCATTCTAGTAATGGAAACCCTCTACAGAAAATTAGGAAGACGAGGATATAAAGGGTGTGCGCGTTCAGTCACATGTTCACAAATGTGCCGCTTTCGCGGATGATTACTTCTCCTCTTGACTGATCCAGAGACAGCCTTCCCGAAACTCCTTTCCCTTTTTCACCAATTTGGCACTATATCAAATTTTAAAATCAATTATCATAAATCAGAAGCACTCAATATCACCCTCCCGAGGAAGAAACTGATCCCCCTGCAAGCCCAGTTTCCATTTAAATGGCAACAAATGAGTCTAAAATACCTGGGTATACAACTGACGAGTAGGACACAATTATTATATAGGGAAAATTATCTCCCTCTCCTGAGGAAACTATCATCCCAACTACACTCTCTTGCACTGCCTTTTGTCTCATGGATGGGCAGGAAAAATATATTACAGACCTATATTATGCCTAAGCTGCTTTATACTATGCAAATGGTCCCCATACACCTACCCAACACCTTCTTCACACAGGTGCAATCACTCTTCACGAAATTTTTGTGGAAGGGCAAAAAGCCAAGGATAGCTTATGAGCGCTTATCTATGGTAAGAGCTAAGGGAGGGTTTGGTCTTCCAAATCTCAAAGCATACTACAAGGCCATACAAATGAGAAGATGGCTTCAGTTATGCTATCCAAAATTTCGGGTACTCGGCTCAGACATAGAACTATCAGTTTTGTCCACCTCTCACATGGCTAGATTATGGGGGATTGACACTCCTGCTCCACAATTTACTGGCCTAACAAGAGGTATAGCTTTGGGCCTTCGACAGTTACTATCTGACACGTCCTTCCTGCCCATACCCTCTAAGGTTATGCCAGCTAGGCTGATACCCTTCTTAATTAATCCCAAATTAACAGGTAGCCATGACTACTGGGAACAACTTGACCACCTCTCTCTAGGGGAATTTCTGAAGGCTACATGTTCCACAAAAAAGTTGGAGGAGTTTGGCTCCACAGTTTTGCGAGAAGGAGATTTTCTAGGGAAAGTAGATCTACACAAAATACACTCGGTAGTATCATCTAAATATTCGAGGATCGGTACTGAGACCTGGTGGGAAACATTACTATCCAAAACTTCTATACCTCAACATGCCATCTCGTTATTATATAAATATACTCTATCCCTTCAATGCACCGGGACACCGGCCTATATTCGAATATGGGAAAGGGACATGGGAAGAACGTTCACGGAAGCAGAGATTACTCAAATACACTTAAGATCTCATGGTTTCTCACGCTGCGTTCGTATACAAGAACATTCCTACAAAACTATGTCCAGATGGTACAAAGATCCCATGCAGCTGTTTAAATTGGGCCTTAGGTCGACGGACTCCTGTTGGCGGTGTGGAGGCGACCAAGGGAACTTGTATCACATTATGTGGACTTGCCCACTTATCCAATCTTACTGGAAACAAGTCGAAAAATGTATTAATGATATTTGCACAACAGCAATACAGCTACAACCGGAGTCAGTACTTTTATGGCTTCCATCACTTACTTGGAATCCATCGAGGTCTGACCTCCCTACGCTACTAGTGCAGGAAGCCAGGCTACTGATACCACTTAAATGGCTAGATACTAGCCCCCCAACTATGAAAATGTGGAAGGATAGAGTGGATCAGATATACTTGCTGGAGGAGCTGGTGAGCTGGGAATCAAGAACCCATGCTAAATTCTTAGATCTATGGAATCCGTGGAAGACAACCAAAAATATCATATAATACAAATAAGCCCCAGCTACCCTATGTCGGCTCTCTCCCGAGTCTTCCAAGGACCCAATTACTGTACTTGGAATTCTTTATACCTGTGTTGTGTCGCCTGGTTGCTTGCACACCCCTTGATATACAACGAGCCTATGGCCCGCGTATTTTTGATTTGGTGTATCATTTGAAACAACATTCCTTGAACCTGTGATCATGCCAGACCTTTGAAGTATTTCATTTTCGGACATTTCTCTTATGTGTGAATCTTGCGCTTACCCTGGAACCCATTTTATTCCCTTGTTAAATTCTTCAGTATGTTTGTTTTGTGATGTATTACCCTATGCCCCTCATGCTTCTCCTTTATACTTCACTGCCATCCCTCCACCCCCCCCCCCACCCCCTACCACCCTCACTAACATCTCCTCACTCCCTCCCCCCCATTCCCCCCTCCCCCCCCTACTTTCCAAGTCTGTGCCTTATATTTTATGCATCCTTTTCTTTGTATCTGTCAATTTACTGTAAATAAAAACAGTTTGGTTAAAAATAAAAAAAAAAATAAATAATTGACGAACATCTCTAATCAAAATCCACTTTGTTAACTTCAATTTGCCCAACACACTATTATGGGGACCAGCAAATATGCTGAGGAGTGGCTGGATTGATACCCTTGCATGCAGCAGTTTTCGTCTGTCCACCTCTTGTCATATTTTCCGGGTAGCAGGCGAATTTCCGCCGTCTTCATTATAGTGAATGGGACCAAGCGGTATCGCGGTAGCGCCCGGTATTCACGGATCAGACAGGCTGCCAGATCTGTGCTGCAATTTCCTCCCCCACGGATCACAACTGATCTGAGGTTCCCCGTAAGAAAAAAGGAACGTCCAATGTGAACTATAAAAAAATCGGTGAAGAAATCTGTGAATGAAAATAATCCGTTTTTAATAAACTTAAAAAAAAAAAAAAACTTAAAATAATTCCTGTATAAACTTTAATATTGCTTTTAATATCAGTGCCGCTTCTGTAGGCCGCCACTCACCGCCCTTATCTCCTCTTTTTATCTTTTAATTAGCAGATCTGGAGGTTTTTAGTTTTATCTGTTCCTCGTGGTAATAAAAATAATAATAGACGGTAATAATACGACTGGGAGACAAGACGTCTTCAAATACAAGACGTCTTAGAAATAGCTTTTAATTTTCTCTTATTTCTTTCTTCATAACATTTTATTTGCTGATTCATGAGAAGAATCTCGTAGAGAATCACAAAGAAATAGCAAAGTGTCATACATAGAAGTGAGTGGCCTCACAGCAGAAATCAGTATGGAGCTCTCCTTTAAGAGCAGGTTCATCATGAGGCAACAGTGACCAGCCACCTCTACTTCATGTTGCCCTTAAAGCTTTGCTCAGGTTCGCACCACCAATCACGAGAAGCATGGAGCCAACCCTTAATACGGGCTCCACCCTCTTGTCCAACTTAGTAGCCATAGAGGTTGCAATTGTCATTAAAGTCAACCCCATTCATGATCATCTTCTCAAAAGTTCTGCACCATTTATATGGTCATCCAAAGAGTTTTTAGCCAGCATTTGATCTGATCTGAAATCTGCCAACATTTTTCAAAAATTTCCCATACACTTGAAATTCCTAAGCATTATGAACATTTCCCTCTTAAAGATATCTTCAGATGAGCTTTTCTGAAAGAGAAAGGGTTGGATGTTGACTGTAAGCTAAAGACCACCACTAGGTGGCACTACAGAAGTGTCTTATTCTTGGAAGAAAGCTATTCTGCATATCATTTGTGCATTGCACGGTCTGGAAGACTTCTTCAATTATGGCACTCCCTGCAAGGCAGGGGTGGATTGGCCTTACAGGGAAATTTCCCAGTGGGCCAATGTCAAGGGGGCCACTTGGGCCCTCCTCATGGCCGGCCAGTGGAAGTTTTAGGGATGTATTTGGTGCTGCTTGCAGTATTTTGTGATGGACTGTGGTACTGTATGTGGCTCTGTTGGGGCTCTCTATTGCCTTGCCTTAAAGGGGTTCTCCAAGTTATAATTATTGTTGACCTATCCTCAGGATAGGTCATCAATATCAGATCGGTGGGGGTCCGACACCCCCACCGATCAGCTGTTTGAAGAGGAGGTGTGCGCCATACCAGCGCTGCCTCCTCTTCATTGTTTACATGCTGGCCATAACAGAGGTAGTGGTGAGTAGGTGTAATTATACCTACCCGCCCCATTAATTTCAATGAGAAGGATCGCTCCCATACAAGTCTATTGAAGAGATTCTTCCCATTAACATGAATGGGGCGGTGAGGTGTAATTACACCTACTCACCACTATCCCCGTTACGGCCAGCATGTAAACAGTGAAAAGGAGGCAGCGCTGGTACGGCATGCGCCTCCTCTTCAAACAGCTGATCGGCTGGGGTGCCGGGTGTCGGACCCCCGCCGATCTGATATTGATGACCTATCCTGAGGATAGGTCATCAATATATATAACTTGGAGAACCGCTTTAAGACTCCCTACAATAGTTCTAGTGATCCTGAAGGAAAATCAGTATCTCCAAAACCCCTTAAAGATAACAAGGCCCTGGTAACACCCCATGTACACTGTGTTGCTTCAGTCATGGGCCTTGCATCCCTATGGGTCTATATAATGAAGTCAAAGTCTTAGAGCCAACATATGGCGCCACCCTGAGGCATAGTGTTCAGCCCAACATGCTAGAAAAAGTAACCCAGTTACACATGATGGTACTTCATGGGTTCATAGTAGGCTATGGGTGCTGTATGACAGATCCAAAAACCACAAAACCATGCAATAGTCACGGGTTACGGTCGGGAGAGTCATGATCTTCCTTCTCGTCATGGAAAGTAACCACTCTGGCAGTGGCGTAGCTAATGGCTCCTGGGCCCTGGTGCAAGAGTTCAGCTTGTCCCCCCTTTCCCTCAGTGCTTTGTGGCCAGGGGCAGGAAAGCACATTCCCTCCAGCTAGAGGACTAACTTGAAGATTCTGGGCCCCAGTGCAAAAACTATAACACATCTTTCCCAGCGTGAACTTTCTAAAACATCAGTCTCTTCTTATGTGGCACAAGAGTCTTTGGGCCCCCTCAGGCTCCTGGGCCTGGTAGCGACTGCTACCTCTGCACTCCCTATAGCTACACCCCTGCACTCTGCCGATTACTGGCCTTAGTGGGTCACCGCTGAGAACCTATTCCTACTAAAGCTGGGTCATAGCTTGGCTTTCTTCACCCACTCACCCAGGGATTTCCTTTGCTGCACTACTCTTGCATCTGAATACCCGGGTCAACACAGGGTACCATGTTAGACCTCCCCCTGAAACCCAGGCTCTGGTGGACATGCCTGTCAGTTCTTCTCAATAACATCCCAAAGATTTGACCACCATTACTACTCATCATGCTTTTGTAACAAAAAAATATATATATGTACACTGTAGTTATTTTTGAAAAAGTTGAAAACTCTAATCGCAGCCATATTGTGCAGCGTAAAAAAGTTCTTGTACAGTACATTCCATCCAATTGCCTCCGTTCCGGTAAAATCTCAAACATGGCATATGCTGTAGGTTTTCTCTTCTGCAGACCCTTGTGGCTTTTAGAGTTCAGCTAAATTTTCATTTTCCTCTACACAATATTTCAGCTTCATTGCTAAAACTTTGGAACAAAAAATGTTTTTGTTTTTTTCTAATTCTTTTTGAAATTGTGAGTTTTGTCGGCGCTGTATGAGATCATTGCACATGTAAGATGGATGGAGAACATTCCAGGCTTCTCATTCCATCCGAGCATCCAAAATGAGGGAGCAGAGAAGCCAGAAATGGAGATAATTCAGGTTGTGAAGATGTTGCCTGTGGATCTTTTGCAAATTCAAGTAAAATGCAGGTGTTTGGCGGGAGGCTCTACGTAAAAAAAAAGACAATTCTATCTTAATTTCTCTTTATGGCTACGGGATTTGCCAAATTTGATCATTTTCAAACGTTTGTCATTCAAGAGGAATATTTTTGTGAGCAGAAGATGCCAGTCACAGTGGTTCAGTTTTACACAATGTGTGTCGTAGAAAGTTTTTCTGGAGCCGCAGTTAGAACTGGATTTTTTTTTCTTAAAGGGGTTGTCTTGTTTATGGAACCCAGTTTAGAACTCTCCCATTCAGGACCCTCCTCTAGCAGGTGCAGATAGTGTCTGTCACTCTGGAGGACCTAACATGCCCATGCACTACGTGAAATGATTAATTTCAATGCTAATTGTGTAATGCTTTTTTTCACCAGTGGTGGCACTGCAGCGAAATGTAACACTTTCTGTAAGGTTTTCCAACAAGCTAATCTCTGGTTATCCCAGAAGCAGAAAATCTTGCGATTAGCATGTTATTAGGGGTTGTTTGTAAGAAAAAAGTCTTGGACAACCCCTTTAAGAATCAACTCTGTATACACTGCATTGATTCCTTTAAGAAAAAAAAAATCATCATACCACCCCTTTAAGAATCGATACTGCATACATTGCATTGATTCCTTTAAAAAAAATCATCATTCCTTTTAAATACCTATTCCCACAATCACGTGAACCAGCAGCATTCTAATGTGAATGAAGCATATAGCTCTCATCTCATTCTTTTTCCATGAATACAATGCCAAAAAAGCAGTGAAGACTGACACACAAGGAAACACTGTTGCAAGGGAGTAAGTCAAATGAACACGTGGAAAGTCATGCCATAGGCTCCATGAGTCCTGTAATGGCTGATATTAGCTGTTGTCACCCCACAACCGAGACCACGGAGAAGTGACCTACTTCATATATGGAGCCTTTAAATAATTTGTGTTATCTCCGGACTAAAAACATTTGGTATTAATAAGTTAATGAATCTGCACTTTTGATGGAGGGAGGAGGATGGCGGCATCACATAATCCACTTGTGTTCGGGATCACTTGCCGCTAATTAGAAGGCTTCCAGTGAAGTGGCGTTAAGTGATTGGGTGAAACGTCTGCAGAATACAATTAGGAAGTTTGGAGGACACTTGTTGGAGCGCTCAGCAATGTTTTCCCCCGCCCGATGCACCCTCTGTGCGACTGTTACACAACAAAGTGAACAATGCGACGCATTTATAACAGACACAAAATGTCAATTATTCTTAATCTGAATTGATACGTTTTATAGGATTCTTCTGGCCCCTCCTATACTTCTGACAAAGGAATGGAATTTTTAAAGCAATTATCACATAAACATCATGTATCCCCTGTACAGAGGGTCAGTGATAAGTGTCCGATTGGGGGGTGGGGAGTCCAAGAATAGAACAATGGTCACAAATGCATTGAATGAGCATGTATTACCACCACTTAAAGGGATTCTCTCCTGACTAATGTAAAAAACGATAATCAGAGATCATATATGACAAAGCTAGAACCAGCCCTGTACCTCACATGGATCCAGAGATCTCCACATTCATTGCTCTGCTAGATTTATATCAAGCTGGCAGCTCAAGGGGAGTGTCTTGTCTGCTGCAGCTCAGGAGGCGTGTCTCAGCTCTCCCTATCACAGCTCAGAGGGTGTATCTCAGCTCTTCCTATCACAACTCAGGAGGCGTGTATCAGCTCTCCCTATCACAGCTCAGGAGGCGTGTCTCAGCTCTCCCTATTACAGCTCAGGAGGCGTGTCCCAGAGCTCCCAATCACAGCTCAGGAGGCGTGTCTCAGCTCTCCCTATCACAGCTCAGGAAGCAGTGGAAGAATGAAACTGAGCATGTGCGGCCTTCTCAGTGAGCAGGTCCAAGAAATAAGAAAAAGAATAAACAGAAGGTGGCGCTATACAGAAACATTTTATTAAATAACTCAGTGCCTATGCTATATTTTTAATTACATGCAATTACAAAAGTATTCAGATCCAGGTGCTGAGGAATATTTTTCATGGGGCAACCCTTTTAAAGGGGTTTTCCAGGGGTTCAATAATGATGTCTTATCCTCAGGATAGTTCATCCATATTTGGTAGGTGGGGCTCCAATTCCCAGCACAACCACCTATCAGCTGTTTGAAGAAGCTGTGGAGCTCCAGTTGAGCATTGCAGCGTCCTTACAGAACATCAACCACAGCGCCACACATTGTATAGTGGTTGTGCTTGGTATTGCAGCCCAGTCCATTCATTTCAATGTGATTGAGCTGCACACAGGCTATGTTACTGTTACCATGTACGCAATGTCGCTGGCTTCTTCAAACGGCTGATGGTGTGGGTGTCAGGAGTGCAACCAGTTATTTTTCATACTCCAGTGCACCAAAAGGCAACTTTGCAGTTCATTTACCGTTTTGTGTACACAGCTCTTATGCAGACCTACGACTATACACAAACCCCATACCCAGCATTCTCCTCCAGCCAGACCTTACTCCACTGCCTTAGTATCCTCTGCTGTCTGTACATTAACAAGAAGAGGTTAAAGACCACAGTATATTAGAAAGCTGTTTAACCGGAAATCCTCTTTAAGCTGTCCCAAAAAACAAACTCCTCTCTGCTGCATCAGTATATGTCTTGAAAATCCTTTTGAAATGCACGTTGGATCACAAGCAGCACTCTAGGTACGACTGATGCACAAATTGACGTGGGAAGGGAATGACACAGAAATTCTGTCTCTGACGTCCTGTGAATCCCAATGTATAACAATGTATCAATGTCTCAGACTGTTCCTTTAAGAGGAACTTAACGTACGTGATTGCACGAAGGGTTAAAGAGCAAAGCTAAGTGATGTTCTAGAAAAGGATTCAGCAGATTTTACTTAAAAGCCCATTGTCTAAATTATTTACTTGCATTTGTTGTTATGAACACAACGTAAAGTAGATAACGCCTTAAATATACCGCACAGTCCTGCACAGCAGACAGGACAGCGACTCTAGGGCTGTTCCACATAGCAGAGCACAGTCCAGCACTTGTGTAGTGTCATGTTATGTGGATGGAGACATCTGTATTCAGCACAGGGGCCCCTGTGACTCTGCAGTAGATTGTTACTGATGCAGAATAGCAGCAGTCAATCATGTGACCTATGATATACTGCAACATACTGGTGCAGGCACTTACATTGCTAATACCCAGATCTGTCTCCATCAGCTCGACCAGTATAAATCATGTCACACATAAATACCCCCATCTATATGACATCCGGATTCTCAGAGTACTGAACTGTACAATAGATATTGGGATATCATAATTTGCAGAGTTAGTTATCTTTAGATGCAGTATTATACAGAAGTAGTTATATTCTTGTACATAGGAACAGTATTATAGTAGTTATATTCTTGTACATAGGAAGCAGTATTATAGTAGTTATATTCTTTTATATAGGAGCAGTATTATAGTAGTTATATTCTTGTACATAGGAGCAGTAGTTATTATAGTAGGAGCAGTATTATAGTAGTTATATTCTTGTACATAGGAGCAGTATTATAGTAGTTATATTCTTGTACATAGGAGCAGTATTATAGTAGTTATATTCTTGTACATAGGAGCAGTATTATAGTAGTTATATTCTTGTACATAGGAGCAGTATTATAAGTAGTAGTTATATTCATAGGAGCAGTATTATAGTAGTATAGCAGTATTATAGTAGTTATATTCTGTACATAGAAGCAGTATTATAGTAGTTATATTCTTGTACATAGGAGCAGTATTATAGTAGTTATATTCTTGTACATAGAGCAGTATTATAGTAGTTATATTCTTGTACATAGGAGCAGTATTATAGTAGTTATATTTATTGTACATAGGAGCAGTATTATAGTAGTTATATTCTTGTACATAGGAGCAGTATATAGTAGTATATTTCTTGTACATAGGAGCAGTATTATAGTAGTTATATTCTGTTATAGGAGCAGTATTATAGTAGTTATATTCTTGTACATGGAGCAGTATTATAAGTAGTTATATTCTGTACCAGGAGCAGTATTATAGTAGTTATATTCTTGTACATAAGAGCAGTATTATAGTAGTTATATTCTTGTATATAGGAGCAGTATTATAGTAGTTATATTCTTGTACATAGGAGCAGTATTATAGTAGTTTATATTCTTGTACATAGGAGCAGTATTATAGTAGTTATATTTTGTACATAGGAAGCAGTATTATAGTAGTTTATCTGTATAGGAGCAGTATTATGTTATTCTTGTACATGGAGCAGTATTATAGTAGTTATTCTTACACTATATAGAGTAGTATTATAGTAGTTATATTCTGTACATAGTATTATAGTAGCTATATTCTTGTACATAGGAGCAGTTTTATAGTAGTTACTCTTGTACATAGGAGGCAGTATTATAGTAGTTAGATTCTTGTACATAGGAGCAGTATTATAGCAGTTATATTCTTGTACATAGGAGCAGTATTATAGTAGTTATTCTTGTATATAGGAGCAGTATTATAGTAGTTAATTCTTGTATTAGAGCAATATTATAGTATATATAGTACATAGGAGCATTATTATAGTAGTTATATTCTTGTACATAGAGCAGTATTATAGTAGTTATATTCTTGTATAGGAGTTTATAGTAGTTATATTCTTGTAAATAGGAGGTAGTATATAGTAGTTATATATTCTTGTACATAGGGAGTATTATAGTAGTATTCTTGTATATTTTCATAGGAGGCAGTATTATAGTAGTTATATTTTTGTATATAGGAGCAGTATTATAGTAGTTATATTCTTGTACATAGGAGCAGTATAGTAGTTATTTAGTTAGTTATATTCATGTGATATAGTAACATAGTAGTTATATTCTTGTACATAGGAGGCAGTATTATAGCAGTTATATTATTGTACATAGGAGCAGTATTATAGTAGTTGTATTCTTGTACATAGGAGGCAGTATTATAGTAGTTATATTCTTGCACATAGGAGGCAGTATTATAGTAGTTATATTCTTGTACATAGGAACAGTATTATAGTAGTTATATTCTTGTACATAGGAGCAGTATTATAGTAGTTATATTCTTGTACATAGGAACAGTATTATAGTAGTTATATTCTTTTACATAGGAGCAGTATTATATTAGTTATATTCTTGTACATAGGAGGCAGTATTATAGTAGTTATATTCTTGTACATAGGAACAGTATTATAGTAGTTATATTCTTGTACATAGGAGCACTATTATAGTAGTTATATTCTTGTACATAGGAGGCAGTATTATAGTAGTTATATTCTTGTACATAGGAGGCAGTAATATAGTAGTTATATTCTTGTACATAGGAGCACTATTATAGTAGTTATATTCATGTACATAGGAGGCAGTATTATAGTAGTTATATTCTTGTACATAGGAGCAGTATTATAGTAGTTATATTCATGTACATAGGAGGCAGTATTATAGTAGTTATGCTCTTGTACATAGGAACAGTATTATAGTAGTTATATTCTTGTACATAGGAACAGTATTATAGTAGTTATATTCTTGTACATAGGAGCATTATTATAGTAGTTATATTCTTGTACATAGGAGGCAGTATTATAGTAGTTATATTCTTGTACATAGGAGGTAGTATTATAGTAGTTATATTCTTGTACATAGGAGCACTATTATAGTAGTTATATTCATGTACATAGGAGGCAGTATAATAATAGTTATATTCTTGTACATGGGAGGTAGTATTATAGTAGTTATATTATAATGCAGATAAAACTGCATTAACTCTTTAACATGCCGGGCACTCTTTGAACTTGACATTCTCTGTTCTCCTTTTCCGCTTGCATCCGTCGACCCATGAACTTCAGATTATTTTCTTGTCTCAATGTTAATCCCTTCAAAAGACAATATATCAGGTTTTTCTTCTTATTTTTGAAAAGCGTCTCCTCTGTCTCCAGGAAAGGTTACCTTCCACCTTGGGGGGTTGTTGTGTCTCATCTTAGAGAAGCCTCACTTATTTGGCAACAAAAGTCCATTAGGAGCAGTCGTCTCCCTCCACAGACCGATCCCCTCTCTGACCCCGTCTGCTGGCGATCAATGCCCGCTTATGATTTCTAAGACTCATCACAAAGTCCAGCAGACCGCACTGACATAAAGGAAACTCTGAGAATATTGTAAGGAATTAAAAAAAAGCCCTTTTATTGCTGTCATTAGCGTCTCGGCCTCTTTTAATGCAAACAATAACTGAGCTTCAATGGAGCTTGTAGGTAAAGATCTAATCAACAGCAATTTTGTATCGATCCCTCTCGGGCACTGCCAGGAAACGGCTCATACAGGAGCCGATCACAAGATCTAAATAATACAAACATATTATTTATTAAGTAGCGTTTGATTTCCAGCGTTAACTTCACCGGAGCCTGTCATTTTATGAAGCTATGTGTAAATTCAGAGTAATTGGTCTATTTTATTTAGTTTCTGGTAACAATACATATTTTTGTTAGGACTCTGCTTCTTTCATTCTTTAGATGTCTATGAGATGTAGCAGAGTTGATTTTGTCATTTTCCGTAACACTTTGGAATTTAGGATATCTAGTGTGACTTTTACATGAGACTGCAGGCAAACTTGCTGCATTATGCTTTCTTAAAGTGATTACACTTGTAGCTCTGCTACATGGGTTTGTTGTGTAGTAGACATTGCAAGCCACTAATACACTGCCCTTTGCTCTAATGTTGTGTTGCTTTCAGGGCCAAGACTAAACTCTTTGCAGTTCTCTGTTCAAATGTTTTAAACTTTTTTTTTTGGGATGAAGCGAAATGGATAACTTTTTTTTTATTTTTTTTTTAATTGCGCCAGATTAGGATTAAAATACCCTCATATGGTGCCCACATAATACTTTCCTATGGTGCCTACTGCCTATGTAGTAAAACCAAATAATAAACTCTTAGCACTGCCACACAATGCCAGAAACAGCTGTTCTAAATGGTGCATAAATAATACTGCCAGACAGTACCCACATAGTGCTATAATACATTGATCACAGACTATATGTATTGTACTATACATTGTAAAAAGTAGTAGTGTTGTATAGTGCTTTTCAGGGGTGGACTGGGAACCTAAAGTGGCCTGAAAAAAATACTAAAAGTGGCCCCTTGTTGTAGTCGGGTCCGAATTGATGGAAGGCAGGGCTAATTATACTACCACAACAGAGACAAATACCACAGTCCATCACAAAATACTGCCAGCAGCGCAAAATACATCCCCAAAAACCTCCACTAGCCTGCTGCGAGGAGGACTCAGGCGGCCCCCTGGGCATCGGCCCACCGGGAAATTTCCCTGTAAGTTCTATGGCCAATCTACCTCTGGTGCTCCTATAATACCACCAAAGTGTTAAAAGAATGCTGTCATACCGTGCCCACGTACATTTTTGCAATTCAGTAGACACACAGTACTATTAATTCAGTGCCAGAAATTGCTTTGCTCCATTGTGTATATATAATGCTGCCATATGATGCCTATATAATGCTATCATTTATTGAAATCATATTAGTATTATGCAGTAACAGACATAATATACCCAATATAATGCATTAAAATATTGAACATATAATAGTTCTATATAGTGCCAGACATAGCAGTGCTCTATAGTACATAAATAATACCACCATACAGTGTCTGCTGCCATATATTGAACATAGATTAGTGCTAGAAGTATTACTGTTTGTATTAGCATGTTTAATACTTTCATACAGTGATCATAAAATGCTATCAATATATTGAACAAGTAATAGTACTATACAGTGTCAGACATAGCAGTGCATAAATAATACTATCATACAATGCTAATCTAATACTACCATACATTGAATACATATTAGTACTGACGGATGACGGATGTAGCAGTACAGTGCTGGACATATCAGTGATATATAGTGTATAAGTAATACTTCCATACAGTGCTCATAAAATACTATCAATGTATTGAACACTAGAGATGAACGAATATTAAAATGCTCGGTACTCGGTACAAACTTTTCCAAACGTTCGTATATTCGTACCGAATAACGAACCCTATTGCAGTCAATGGGAGATACAAGCATTTTTGCAGGGGACCCAAGTTCTTCGCAGGCAAGGTTACCTAAACACCTGAAAACCTCTGAAAGTGATGGAAACACCACGGAAATGGATAGGGAACACCAGGGGCAGCATGCATGGAGCAGGCAGAGACAGTGCAAGGAGAGACAGGACCTTGTCCGATAAAGCGTACGCTATTGCTACGTATAATTTATTCTATACAGTGTTGCGTATGAATTCAAGACAGTGAAACCATTACCACTTGCATGCATAGAGAAGCTGTCACTCAACTTTCTGAGATTTTTGAATGACAACTTGTTGATCAGGACTCTAAGAAATCTGGGTGATTACGATCTAATAGAAGTTAATAGTCATGTGTGTCAGGATTTATCACTTATGTTTAGATCAACTCAGATTTTACATCATCATACAAGGGAAAGCTCCTATTTTGTACGCTTTCGCTATCCCTATCACACGCACACTCTTTCCCTTTCCTAAAACCACAAGGTGTGTGATCCGAGCCCTAGGCGTACGCATATATATAATAGCACATCACCTGATGCAGGCAGCCAATCACTCCTAGACACGTAGAAAAGATAGTAGGTCATGGCAGGAGGTCCCCCAGGCTTCCCTGCATGTTTATTGGCTAAGAAATAGGCGCTAAACATGCAGGGAGGAGTTAAAAAAAAACATGAATTTCAAACGCTACTTGGCCAAGTAAAGAATACTTACAAGTACGCAAATATCCGTGCGGATAACGAATCTTTCCGAATATATTCGCTCATCTCTATTGAACACCCAATACAGTGCAACCATACAATACCAATATAATACTGCCAAATATTGAACACAAATGAATACTCTACATTGCTTGAAATAGCAGTGCTATATAGTGTAATAATTACATACAATGTTCATAAAATGCTATCAATGTATGAACACGTGATAGTACTGTACAGTGGCAGACATATCAGTGCTACATGACTGTATGACTGTATAACGAACATATAGTAGCACTGTACCATGGCAGATATAGCCGAACTGTAAAGTGTATAAATCTTACTGTCATGTAGTGCTCATATAATGCTACTATATATTTAACACATAATTGTGCTATACTGTTCCAAAAATATCGGTTCTGTACAATGCCGATATAATTCCACTATAGATAATGCTGTCATACAGTGCTCACATAATGCCTCTCAAATAATCTTACCCAGTAGTGACTAAATAATACCGCGGCTCATGCTATGAGACAAGGTCTTTGTAGGTCAAGAGCTTTAGAGCTGGTGGCGCATGATAGGGTTAGGTTATTGGTGGCACCTAAGGGTGAGGATGTGGTGGGCACACTATGTATCCTAGCTCATGGTGTACCCCTGTGCAGAATCCCCCACCCACAAGGTGACGTGTATCCACAGTTTGCTAATCTTGGCGCAGAGTGCAGCAAAATATGACATGAAATCTTGTATCGGCTGCCGGCGGGAGGAATGCCGCCACGTCTTACGACGAAAGATACAGGAGGCAGAAGGTGTAAAGGTTCAGCAGGCGGCCAGATAAGGGGGATGGATCGGGCCGGACGTGACCTGCACTTTAACTACACAGATTTAGTTAATTCCTTGAAGGACCCAAGAATCAATGAGTGTCCATTGCTCTGCATAGACCTGTAATGTATCATTCTGCACCTATGGCCGTGGGTCTTCCTGTAAAAAGCAGATCATGTTATGCCGCCTGCGACCTGTCGATGCCTCAGACTTGGCGAGGTTTGATTTTATGCCATGAGAGAAATCGACTTTAGGAAGAAAGGACGAGTGGACATATTTTTGTTTGCAGCTTATGTTCCATCACCCAGACCATGGAGGATCATCTCCTCTTACAGTGAAACCCCTGCCGACAGCTCCACTAACTCAATACTGGTGTCCGCGGAGCTCATATTACAGTCGCCTCCTTAATGATAAAACATTATAGTACAATACAATAACAATATAATACAACGTTCTCTGCTCACATTCCTTGCAATCGGCTACCAAATCTCTGATATACAGCCCAATAAGCAAAGAGAAGGCAAAAAGAAGTTATCTGGAATGAACCCTATCATGCGGAGGACATCAGTTCAGTAGGTCGGAGCAACTGGACTTGTATCTTTTTTTTCTTTTGTTTTGTTAGTTGTCCAACTGGCTTTCTCTATTAGAGCGACTTGTATAAGGAATCTCCGGCATTAAATACTGGTGACCTGTGTTAGCTGCTAGTATTTAATGCCGGAGGTTTATTGTACAAGTGATTCTAATAGAGAAATCCAGTCGGATGACTAATAAACCAAGAAAAAAAATACAACACGTCCAGTTGCTTTGACTTATTACAACTGATATACCATGACCTGAACCTTCACAGACCAGTGGGGGGCATTGCCCCACTGTGTTTTGCTGCCCATGGTTAAAGTCATTTACTTGCAATGTCCTTCTTGGAGAGTTTTGGAGATCTACAAGCCACATAGTGATCCTTCATGTATGTTAAAGGGCTGATCTTTTGATATGGGGTCTGATATGATATGATATGGGGTCTGACTTTCTATCTAGTAATTCAATTTACTGGACTACGGTAAATCTAACTTCTTCACAATCCCTGACCATAAAACGGCTTACTTTTTGCGTCTCTACTGCAGATAGGCCGGACACGTCCTGCCACCTCATTGGCTGACCTCACAGTGACTGCCAATATCCTCCCTTTTGATTGGCTGGCTGTGTGGCTGACTGCAAAGCATTGTTGGCAAGCCTACAGACCGGGGCCTCGCCCATAGTCATGTGATCCTCCATCTTCATCCTCCCTGCTCTTTTTCCTTCACACTGAATTTTAAATATAAAATGGCGAGCACTCATTAGCGCGATCTGACGCAAATCATCAAAACTTTGGAAGATTTTTTGTGAAATTCTTGGCCGCTCCGATTCTTTTAGAATCAACTTGCTCATCTCTACTCCAAGCTCTTCTATTCGAGTAAATGCGACCACGAGAAGAGGAGCAGAAATGATTCTAAGTTAATTTTGGCATTTCGGCCAGGCTGCAAAAAAAAAAAAAAGTAATTTTCAGCAGATGGATTTTCTGCAGTGGCGATAATATGAACATGACAGATTTGTGATGATAATTTAGGCTCACGCAATTATATTCCCTTTCTGCTGTTGCCAGGAACATCCAAATGTAAAAATGAAAACGCTCATCTGCGGTTTGTTATGTTCTGCAGATCTCGACTATTTTCTCTGTTATCGAGCCCAAATATTTCTCCAGACGCCTTGTCGATGCAGTTAATAGAAATTATGCGCCATTTACTGTTGATTGACCATATATTTTCTAAAACTGGTGGTTAATAGGGCCACGCTCAAAGCAAAATAGAGTTTTGTTAGATTTCCGAAATTTTTGAACATTTCCCTGGCCGATGTTAACGCGTTCCTGTTGCCTGTGATATAATTTGCAAGAAAATGATCTGCGTTTTCTCACGTATTAGTGTAAAGAGCAAAGTGGTATCCATTTCTTAAAGGGACACTTCATGTAAATAGGAAAGTCGCATGATTAGATCACATCTTAAAGGGGGTCCCCCATTACTAATGTAAAAAATGAAAATTAGGCATCATATACCTGTAGTACATGACAACCTATTTATAACAAAGTTAGAACCAGCCCTGTACCTCACATGGATCCAGAGATCTCTCTTGTCATTCCTCTTCTAGATTTATATCAAGCTGACAGCTCAAGGGGAGTGTCTTTTCTACTGCAGTTAAGGGGACGTGTCCATGCTCTCCCTATGACAGCTCAGGAGGCGTGTCTAAGCTCACCCTATCACAGCTCAGGAGGCGTATCTCAGCTCTCCCTATCACAGCTCAGGAGGCGTGTCTCAGCTCTCCCTATCACAGCTCAGAAGGCAGTTGAAGGATGAAACTGAGCATGTGCGGCCATCTCAGTGAGCAGGTCAAATAAATATGAAAAAACAAACAGCAGGTGGCGCTATACAGATACATTTTATTGAATAACTCAGTGGCTATGATAAATTTTTTATTACATGCAATTACAAGTATTCAGAAAAGTATTTGAAAACTGTAGAATATTTTTCATGGGACAAACCCTTTAAAGGGATAGTCCACTATGTTCTAAATGTTATTGACTATATGTCTAATAAAAAATTATGCAACTGTCTTATACCTTTTGTGTTAAAATTTCTCACCATCTTCAACCTCTCTGCCTTCTTTCAGTGAATGGGAAAAATTGTTGAGAGGCTAGAAACTCATCCTAACCTAGTCCTGATAACACGGTTGATCAGTTTGTTACAATGTATCAGTGTGAGGCCTCTTACACACGACCATATGCATTTTGTGGTCCGAAAAAATGCAGGTCCGCAAAATAATGAAATGGTCCATATATCTGTTCTTGTCTGCAAAATATTTTTTTGCTGGACGGCCACATGGACATATGGATACAGACTGCTCGTGATGTGCTCAAACAATGTGACTCAGATGTGAGAAAAAATATGATCGTGTGCATGAGGCCTAAGGAACAGTTTGGAGTTTGATACTGCGTTGAGTTCACCGAGGATTGCTTACACTGATACATTGTAACAAAGAGTCAGCAGATTGTGGTAAGGACTTGTATTTGAACTTCTAATCCTATAGGACTGAAGGTTTCTGTTCACTAAGAGCAAGCAGAGGAATTGTTATGCAACTATTGATTACACATTGATTAAAGGTATCTCTGCATCTCATTAAGTGAAGACATATGGCTAAGATGGGTGAGATCTGATCCCTGAAGACCTCACCGATCCTGTGAACTGCAGAACAGCTCCATTTAAGTGCAACACGTGTATGTTCATTTATGTAAATCGATGGTCAATTTTTATATTACTTACTTTGTTTTATATCTGTATTGCCTTTCAGGGTGCTAAACCAACAGGAGGTCCAAGTGCAGCAACAGGAGGACCTCCACCGCCACCTCCTCCACCACCACCACCGCCACTTTTTGGTGGAACGGCTGCTGGTCCACCGCCACCACCACCGCTTCCTGGTGGAGGTCCACCTCCTCCTCCGCCGCCTCCTGGAGTTCCTTTCCCTCCTTCTCTAATGGGAGGCCCACCACCACCACCACCTTTTGGAGGCATACGAACTATGGCTCCACCACCTGTAGCATTGCCTTTTGGGATGAAAGCAAAGAAAGAATACAAACCGGAGACGGCAATGAAGAGGATAAATTGGTCAAAGGTAAGAAGAGATCATATTTCTTTCCAGTCTATAGCAAGATCTGGGGATGAGGGTAATAGTAGGGTAGTCAAGATGGGTGAAGGCTCTTTTATGTGGGTGGAAGAATGGAACAATTTTGTGGAATCAGTAACCTTTAGTAACCTTGACACGGACAGATCCATAAAACATCTCAATGGCTTCTAACATTGTTCTTAAGGGGTGCATTTCATATTTTACCCTTATATGCACTTAAAGGGAACCTTTCACTTTGGGCAGGTAGTCTGAACTCCAGGCTGTAGGAGGAGCTGAGCAGATTGACATATAGTTTTGTAGGTAAAAATTCAATATAACCTGCACTTCATTCATTTAAATCTCTCCCCATTCCGGGCTTTGGAGTCCAGTGGGATGGTCCTATCAGGTATTGACAGCCATATCTATATGGACAGTCATGAGAGGAAGCATCTCAATCATAGAGTGGGACCACCCTTTGGACTACTAAAGCCCATGATGAACGGAGATTGAAATGAATAGAATACAGACTATAATGGATCTTTTTCCTCCACACTATATTACAACCTGTTCAGCTCCTTCTGCTCTACAACAGGATTCCCACACATTGGACTGCATGTTAAACATAACAGAAGGAAATCTAGAGAGCAGCGTGCACCATAGCCATCGGGTGTCTGCTGTTTTGCACAGAAGACACCCAGAGCTAATATCTGTGATTAGCTATAATGCTGATCACAGAAATGGAACCCCCCCAGATGTAGTCAATTGTGACCATGCCTTATGAGATGCTTTTCACTGGGAGCGCTGCACTCCTGGGGCTTCCCCGCATGGTGATCGAGGGAGCCATTTGGTTTCTGTGGTAGCTTTGAGCCTTAGGAAGGACCTGAAGCTACAACAGCAATAGTTTCATAGGAACAAATTGAACATCCCAAAGACTATAATGGTAATTCCTTGCAGTCTATAGGACGTGATCTAATAATCACATTTTCAAGAGAAATTAAAAATGTAAAAAGATGTCAATGCCCAGAGGGCCACTTAATCCCTCCTCTTGCCCATCAGCAAAGTACATAAAGATCTGATGCATTTATTAATGTAGGCATATCAGGCACAGCTACATATTGTAGCATATTGTGCTGGACTGTGGTATTTGGTATTGCTGGCCCCACCTACTTCTGTTAGACTAACATAGTAACATAGTTTATAAGGCTGAAAAAAAACATCTGTCCATCCAGTTCAGCCTGTTATCCTGCAAGTTGATCCAGAGGAAGGCAAAAAAAAACCCTGTGAGGGAGAAGACAATTTTCCCCACTTTAGGGGAAAATAATTCCTTCCCGACTCCAATCAGGCATCAGAATTACTCCCTGGATCAACGATCCATCTATAGTAACTATAACCTGTAATATTATTACCCTCCAGAAATACATCCAGGCCCCTCTTGAACTCTTTTAGTGAACTTACCATCACCACTTCCTCAGGGAGAGAGTTCCATAGTCTCACTGCTCTTACTGTAAAGAATCCATAGTCTCACTGCTCTTACCGTAAAGAATCCTTTTCTATGTTGTCCCACCTTCTGCAAATTTGAACCTGCCTACAACATGGGGCCACTTTTATTTATTTTTTTTTTCCAGGGCCATTTTAAGTTCCCAATCTTCCCCTGATTTCTAAGGTATGACTGACTATACTTTTTACCAACTGGACAACTTCAGGAGGTACACGATGCGGCCGAATCGCTGTAGCCTTGTGTGGCTGACTGATAATTGGCATGATCTTGCTGCAGGTACAGGTGATGCAAACAAAAATCATATGCGTCTCTTGTACCTGCAGTAAAACCTTGGCAGTTTGGGGTTATCTGCAGGCAGATACAGCAGCTCAGTCGCAATGTGTATGTGGCCTCCACGAAAATGTCAAAGTTTTACATGAGGCTTAATTAGCTGAGTGAGATGAATGCTTGGTCTACAGAACGAAGATGAAATCCTGGAGAATTAAAGCAAATCATCTGTAGTCATTCGCCTTTCTTAATATACTGTACACATTTTTATCTTCATCTCTGAGAGAGTGGACTTACCATCAATAATAGGATGTCATATATATCAAAGTTAATTCTGTCATTCCCACTTTCCGCATGGGAATTCACTGAGTCACCTGCCAAAACAATTATTAATATATTGTTAACAAGTCCTCCCAAGGTGTTTTACTAGCTTCTCAAAAGAGCTCAAGTTGTCTCACTCACACATTTGAAGACACAAAAAAGGAGAAAAAGAAAAGTTGACAGTCGGCGAGCGGTAATGTTACTATTGAAGAGATGAATTCATTAAAGATGAAATTGGCTGCAAGATTTAGGCTTATGTTAAAATGGTTTTATCACCTGGCAATGACTCTGTCAAGATCAGTTCTTAAATCTCTTTCCAAAAATACTGCTCATCTTTCCAATCCTACGTTAAAAATTAGCAAAGGTGTTTTTGATGTAATACTCCAAAATGGGGGATGGATACCAGCTTTTAACAAGTACAATATGCGACCCCTTTAGAAAGTAGTTCCCAGCTCTGGTTGGTATCTTCTATTTCTGAGGGAGCATTGTGAACCTGATCCCCAGGCTCTGGTACAGTATGTAAGTAACCAAGGCAAAGTAACCCAAAACAAAAGGGGTGTAAACATTCATCCATTTCCCTTAAATTAGAGATGCCATGTTTTAGAGTTGCCACAAAATTATTCTCCTTGCAACCATCCATACCAACACTTATAGGTCAGAGTGTTCTTGCTATAGCATAGAAGATTCATAGATGTCTCCATCCTTATATTTCCGCATGGCTCAAAGTGAGTGGCACAAGATGAGCACCTTTGAAAAAAAATATATATATATATATAATTTAATTGTGTGTTGTGGGTAACAGTTTTTTTTTTGGTCAAAGCTGATCAGCTCACCTTAAGATATTTTGAGCCATGGTAGGCGGCTTATTTGCTTTCCTTAAAGCATACCTGAGTTTTCAAAAATTTTGCATAGTGGCTGTTTTTTTTTGTATAATCATAACTGAGAAGGAACAGTTATGTTTGGGCTTCCCTAAAGTCTCTTTTAGCCATATTATTCCCTGTTTCAGCTGCATAGCTAGTTGCATTTCTCTCAGCAGCAGTGGGTGTCTCCCTTCTGCCACTTCCCTTACTTTTCATTATGTTTGTTTTCTTCTAGGGAGCTCAGCCAAGGTCAGATATCAGCTGATAAGGGGGGATAACTCACACTTACAGAAAAGCAAGAGACTCCAGAAGCAGTGTAGAAGCAGTTCTTTATCATCCTCGCAATCTCAGCTAGCTCTGACACACCCCCACTTCTTATCAACCCTCTTCTGAGCCTCTGTTACCAGGGACGGATCTTGTCTGACAACAGGCAGTGGACTGTAACTTAGGAGGAAGTGAGACCCCTAGTGGCCATGACTTTACAGCTTTTTTCAGGTGGATGCAGTCATATTTTTTAAATGATATCATTTGCTAGTTACTCCATTCACTATTAAATGCTCATCCACGCTCCATTCATTTCTATGGGAGTGCCAAAAATATCCCGCCTCACTCGGCTATTTTTGGTATTCCCACTGAAGTGGATGAAGCTCACCAAGCAAGAGGACCACTGCTCCATTCACTTCTATGGGATTGATGGAAATAGCCAAGCCAGTGCTCAGCTATTTTTTGGCAGTCCCATAGAAATGAATGGAGGGCAGCCACGCATGTATAGTGTGCCCTCACTAACTTTGCAGGCTCCCATTCTAAAGATAAGTGTGGGTCTCAGAGGTGGGACCTGCATCTATCAGACCTATCCTAGCAATATGCCCCCAACGTATGAGATGACACAAGTCTTTTTAAGTCAACATTTGGTTGTCTTACTTTCACATTGGGGTGCAAAAAAATCACAGCTTAGTCTACCCTTCTTTCTTCATAACCCCTTTTGATGAAGCTACTCACCCATGTTGGTTGAGTATAAGAGAGTGGGTGCAACTTTTTGCTCCACTTTGGACTGAAATTTGCTCTAAAATTGAGCTCCCAACACAACAGTAAATCTAAGCCATTGTTTCAAGTTGTTTCATCACGTGTGACACTGACCAAGAAGCCCATAATTAAATCTATTTATTGGTTTGGAGACGATTGATTGTTCATCATCAATAATTACTGTTGAACTATTTAAGAAATTCACTCCATAAGTGGCTATTGCTGGTTTTATTCTTCCTTTTTACTGTATGTTTTGTATTGTGCCTCGTGCCAACGCTCTTACCAAGCACAACATTATTCATTTATATGTCAGCCAACAAGATAAATCGCTCCTCAAATCATTTCCCTTGATCCTGACTACTGGACAGTCTATCAAACAGACTGCATTTCTGTTATGTAAGCGATTTTACCACTACGGCATTCCAGACTTTGCAGCGTTATTTCTGCATTTTGGTGGATTTAAAGCTTTCTTCAATGTCATTAACAGGAATGAACAATAGAAATTGATCAAGTGCACTTAATAGCACCGGGCCGGCTATGTAAGACCCCGGGTGAAGTCCATACCTACCAAGTGTCCCACCTTTGGAGGGACTGTTCATCTTTTGATCAAAGTCCCTTTTTCCCTCTAGAACTGATGAATAAATTTGCATTTAGGAATCTACTATTAAGTGGCTGTTTGATTCTTAACTGCATATTAGACCCTGGCTTGTACATTATACAGAATTCAGTGCAATTTGTGCCTTGAAGCACCAGCAGGGGCCTAACTACCATAGGGGCAGACCATGCAACTGCTATGGGGCCCAGGGCAAGAGGGGGTCCAGTCTTAGTTGGGATCATCTCCTCTTCTACTGGAGGTGAACACTTGGTCAGGACTCTAACCTCTAAAGGAACAACTTTTAGCAAATGACGCAGTGGAAAAATGGCCCAAGGGTCATTGTAAAGGGTTTAGGCAGAAACCCTTCTGTCCTGTGTGGGGGGCTCTTACTTCTCTATGTACGCCACGGTTCTCAAGCCTTTAAATATATTTTGGCTTCCCCTTCCATGCTATCCCTTTGGAGGGGGGGGGCATACTTACTTGCTACACACTCCTGTTTCCATTTGCAACTTGCAATTTTCAGAATAGATAGGGGTCACTTGTGCTGCCACAGCCAATGATTAGCCACAGCGGTAATGTGTCAACCAAATGGCACATTACTGGGTCCCTTCATGTGAGATATGTCAATGCTGTAACCAGCCATTGACAGATCACACCTTAGAAGAAAATTTGTACCGTCATGTGGAGGTCCTCTTCTGAGATTCCAGGTTCCAGCGACATAATTTCCTTTTGCCATGTTTCCAGCCTGAGCTTTGAAGGGGACGTTATTTCCGCTGTGGATAGGACCCAGGGGCGTAACTACCATAGCGGCAGACCATGAGACTGCTATGGGGCCCAGGGCAAGAGGGGGCCCAGTCTTCTACTGGGGGTAAAAACTTGGTCAGGAATCTACCCTTAAAAGGAGCAACCTTTAGCAAATAAAGCAGTGGTAAAATGACCCAAGGGTCATTGAAAAGGGTTTAGGTGAAAACCCTTCTGTCCTTTGTGGGGAGCCCTGGTTTGATCCTTGCTATGGGGCCCTTACTTCTCTATGTACACCACTGATGGGACCAGTACTGTTTGTCTCCCGCATGTAAAAACTCCTGATTCCACTTCTGCACATTCACCAATTAGCCAGGGTGTGGAATAGTTCTGGCCACGTCCATAGCCCAGGTCGTAAACTTGGTAAAGGATGTGCCATTGGAAACAGCATTTTCAGAAGAGGAATGTCATGTAACCAGATTTCTGAAGTGTCAATCCATGTAACTCTGGAACAGTAAGGATACTACAAACTTTCTTCTATAGGCATTCTATGTGAAATTCGGGTTGTTTTTTGGGACTCTCTCAGTCCCGGAAAAACTCTTTAACTTTAGTGTCCCTTTAATACCTCCATCCAGTTCTGCTACATTACATTAGGATTTAAGGAGTGCAACTCTCCAAAGTTTACACTATATAAAATCAAGATTAGTTCAGAATCGCAACCTACTTTATGCAGTTTTATTTCCTTAAAAAAATCATAATAAATCTCTCCTCTGACTGTGGGACTTGTTTATTGTCATTATTTAACTATGGCCCCCGAGGGGTTGTCATAGCATTAACCGTGGAATTGTAAGCGTAGACAAGAGCCCGTCTTCAGCACGACAGAATTTTACAAAGTGTAACATTAAATACAACAAGTGCCATTCGTCCTTTGGGAATGGAAAATGTGTAAACATAGGGAAAAAAATGTGTCCCGAGCATTTGCTGCAAGCTGTAACTCAATGTAATATAAAATGTAGCCAGGACGGCGCTTGCAAATTACATTTTTATATTTTTCTCTGTACGTTTTGGAGCTATGATCCTAAATAGTGCCAAGAATACTAATAAGTAGAGATGATTGATTTTCTTAAAATTTGATTCGGGTCGGATTCAGTCAAATCAACTTTCTGATTCAGTTTAGGTCAAATTCAAGGAAATTACTTCCCTCCTTTTCTCTCTTTTTTGCTCTTTCTTTCTCCCATCTTAATTCTCCCGAATTGGGTCAAATCCCCAAATTTCAATTCACTCATATTATACTCATAAACGTCTGAATGGTGCAACTCATACTGGTCATGCAGTTCTTTATTACTTGGCCATCATGGATGAAATACTTTCCCATTGGGCCAACAAGGCTTTTATGCGACTCTACTCCTATGTTATAGAGTTAAGGGGTTTTGGATTTTCTCATACTAGGTCAATATGGTGAGAACACCTTCCAGCTTGTCCATCTCCCTGTATTATTCTTTCAGGCCAGCAGGTAGTGGATGTCAAGTATCCTGGTTTGTGAGATACTTTGTCATGGGGTCTCCGAAGTGTAGACATTCTATATGGACAATTAGGGTATTGTACGTGAACATCAATCCTCTAATGTGTGACTGGTAAATCTTGAGTGAGGATAGAGTTTCAGTACAGACTTGTAGATCCATACTACGCCCATGATCCTAGTAGGAGAGGTCACTTACAGATCCTCCTAATCAAAGAGGAGCTCTAAAAGTCATTTGGTGCAGAATCAGAGCAACAGAGAAGAACTGTGCACCATTCAGACATCAAGGACAACATATTTGCCTGTATGGCTACATGTTATTTGACCCTTGACTGCTGGACCATCACATAGTGTCTTGTATTCCTCTAGAATACCATGTAGTTAACAATATCTCATTAGGACACAAGTGAGCAGATTCTATTCCATAGGGTAAGCAAAGAGTGGACATAGTTAATGGGTTCACCCAATGTAAGGTTTCATTAAGATGTTACTCCCAAAAGAATACCACAGCATAAAAAATAAGGGGTTAAAAGATCACCATCCTTTGGATATTTATCTAGGAACTAGGAAGAAAATATTCTCAAAGTTATTGAATACACAATATGCTGGAAACCAGCCATGGACTACACTGTAACATCACTTGCAGAAGATGATTTCTTTTTCACAAAGGTACCAGGGAATGGGGTGCTCAAGCAGGTTGAATCTGAAATCCTGACAGCAAAGCTTGGTAAAATGTATTTACATAGAATGGCTCCACCTGGTGTTCTGTTACTTACATAGTATGGCTCCATCTGGAGTTCAGTTACTTACATAGTGTGGTGCCACCTGGTGTTCATTTACTTACATAATATGGCTAGATCTGGTGTTCAGTAACTTACATAGTATGGCTACACCTGGTGTTCAGTTAGTTACATAGTATGGTTCCACCGGGTGTTCAGTTACTTACATAATATGGCTCCACCTGGAGTTCAGTTACTTACATAGTATGGCTCCACCTGGTGTTCAGTTACTTACATAGTATGGCTTCACCTGGTGTTCAGTTACTTACATAGTATGGCTCCACCTGGTGATCAGTTACTTGCATAGTATGGCTCCACCTGGTGTTCAGTTACTTATATAGTATGGCTCCACCTGGTGTTCAGTTACTTACATAGTATGGTGCCACCTGGTGTTCATTTACTTACATAATATGGCTCCATCTGGTGTTCAGTTAATTACATTGTATGGCTCCACCTGGTGTTCATTAACTAACATAGTATGGCTACACCTGGTGTTTATTTACTTACATAGTATGACGCCACCTGGTGTTCATTTACTTACATAATATGGCACCTACAGACCTTAATTTACAATGTGCTTGTCCACCCAATGTGCCGAATGCTGCTGGTCACACGTGCAGAGTTATTCTCCCCACAGGCATGTTTCTGCACTTCTGTTCACTACAGGGCAGCTAATAAAAGGAAAATATATTTTTTCTGCTTGTCACAAGAGCTGCAGGGTTTCTGCAGTAGCATGGCAGTATAACTGATAAGACTCCTCCTTCAGAGGAAGTAAGGATCGGAGGAGGTCAGCTGCCAGAAGGTAAAGGAGACAGATTCTGTCCATAGCCCATCCCAACAGTACCAAGAAGGATACATGGAAGCCAAAAAATAAATAAATAAATAAATAAGTGCATAAATAAACTTGAGTATTACGAGACTAACTATTCAGAGACTTTTGGTATGATGTATGGGATAGCCTACGAGAAGGAGTATTAATGGTATTAATGAAGGAATACATTTACATAACTTATGATGGTCAGTAATTGGGCTGGCCTTAGACTGAAGAGCGTGGCATTGAGTTGAACAGATCCTTGATCATGGACCTAAAAGTCTTTATTTCCTGCCTTTTAACCAATTATATCTTGACTTCCAATTAAATTTACATTAGATTGTGAGCCCCATGGTCTGAGGAGGAGTTGTGAGCACATCCCCCTACACCCCCAGTATATGTTGGTACCATATAAATAGATACATAGGAATGTTTCTGTAGATACCGTGAGTTCTTATAAAATACTCAGACAAATGATGTTGGTTTGCAGAGGTTCATCGTAGCACGCTCTGTCTGCTGCACTGCCATTTCGGCAGACTTATGACACATCTTGTCATTTCTTAAATTTAGCATTTTCACTTCAATCAATAAACACTGCTTAAACCAGATTTACATCACTCCTGGCCTTAAAATTACCCTTCACATCACGCTTAACTGTAATTCATTGTCCTTTCCACTGTTAAACCAAATAGATTACAAACCCTCCCCATCCCCCTCCACCTTAAAGAAATTATTGGCAGCGATCTTCTAAACGGTACAATTATGGAGCTGTTATTAAATGTCAGGCTATGCTCTCTTATGCTGCAGCGAGCAGAGAGAAAAAAAATCAATACCGCCCTACATTCCCACCGACCAGAAAAACCTCTATCCTGATAAGATTTTCCAACCGTGACACATTGTCTGCATTTTCTTTATAGGATAAATGTCTAAATATCGGTACTGTTCTTGGATGTTGCCTACTTTCGAGATGCGACTGATGCTTAGTGCTTTCCTTTTATAGAAAAATGAGAAATTATTCTGTGCATAGATCAGACACGTCCAATAAACCTGAGCTGCAATCCATGTGCCTGGAATCTGTCCAGCCAGGGTTCAGTCATCTGGCTTGTATGTAACGCACCTATGCCAACTTGCTGATATACACTACAAGTATAAAGGGTAGGATGCTTTGGACTGGGCTTTCCTTTCCCTGGAACAAAATACTCAGTATGCTGTCCTATACCTTTATCCAAGTACCTGGCCAAGCTGGAGTGGTTTCTTGGTGCCCCCTGTTGGGTGTAGCTGGTTGTGGAGTTGGCTGGGCATGTCGCAGTCCTTGAGTGCTGGGGGAGCACCAACAAGACATTCTACTTCAGTTGGTTGCAAGGTGCACCATCAATGAAGCCAGGTTAGGCAATCACCTCAGGCGGCACCAGGTAGGGGCAAGAGGGGGGCAGCCGAAGGGCAATGGGCTGCAGGGAAGGGGTTAAGTTAAGAAATTGGCATGGGAAGGATGGGTTCGCCATTTTAGTTTTCGTCTCAGGCAGAAGAAAGGCTAGAAGGCTAGGTGCACCCCTGGTTGGTTGATGTCAGATCACAAGAATGGGAGTCCGACCACTGGGACCCGCAGCAATCTTGAGAATGAGGGGTCTTCCATAGAAATAAATGGAGCAGTGACAAGAACACTACCGCTCCATTTAGACAGGTGACCTTCCGTTCTCAGCATCACTGGGGGCCCCACTGTCCGGAACCTCTGTGGTTGATATTTATCCCTTGTCTTGTAGATACAGTAGGTGATAATTTGATAAATGTTTTGTGGGATAATTAATAATAATTCCTTTAAGAAAAACCTTAATTAAGACTGTCCAGACCCTTCATGTGAAATTACTGCGGAATTCTAGTCCTGTATTTAAGAGGTTACTTCAAGGCAGCCTATACCCAGGTCGTAAGAACATCATAGAGGGTAATCTCCACTCTGGTTCTCCTCTTTGAGCTTGATCCAGGAGCCACTAACATAGAGCAGCTGTCAATCTGGTAAACCCTTTCCGAGTCCCATGTTTCTTGGACAAACGTTATTGTCAACCATTAGAGATGAGCGAATCATTAAAAAAATTATTCGCCAAACATTCACCGAACTTTTCCTAAAATTCGTATATTCGACGAATAGATTTGTTGAATTTGCGTACAAAATATGCATTATTATGTGCTATTAGTGAACATTCGCTCACTAATAACGAACGTTCATTTACAAAATGTATGCAACTTCTTAGAAGACGTACGCATGAGGGTACAAATAGCTTACGAATCTCAGCGTACTATTGTCTAAGCGATTACGTAATATGCAGGCATGTACGAGGAGAGGCCACGGCGTGCACTCCTCAGAGACAGAGCGAATATTCGAGACATATATATGGT
The DNA here is from genome assembly GCA_900303285.1 of Rhinella marina. Lineage (NCBI taxonomy): Eukaryota > Metazoa > Chordata > Amphibia > Anura > Bufonidae > Rhinella > Rhinella marina. Next base: position 173,759 of record ONZH01013022.1, on the reverse strand, counting down.
AAAGTGCAAATACATTATTATAGGTATAATATAAAAATTTTAAATATCACCTACCTAGTATGCTTACGAACATGTTTAAGTTTCTTTTCTTCTGACGCTTGTCATAGAACTGGAGCAGAGTCCCAAACTCAGTCGCAATTTGTAATCCACATAGGTAAAATTGTAATCCAAATGAGTAAAAAAAAAAAGCAGCAAAGGTTCCTTAAAAAACCCTCTTTCAAGGGGCTCCCCAAATAACCTGAAAAGGGGGAAAAAGGGATGAGGCGCACGAATGCACAACTTAATTTCCTGAGTTGCCTCATCATCCTCCCGCGCTGGAGAAAGGGGCGGAACTACCAGGGAGGAGTCTGCATTGCTGAATTGAATTCGTACGTCAGCCGGGCGGAAGACTTTACTGTCATTTACAGGATATGAAATCTAATATTTATGGGGCAAATTATGGATTCCTCACAAAGAAGACATGTGTAGCAATAGGGGATAAAACCAGAGACAATGGGGTCTGAAAGCCTCAATTGTAAATATGAATACCACCCAAGTCTTGTAGTCCTGTTCCATTGTCAAAAGAAATTTCAATGGATTAGATTTATATGAAAAAATTTCATTCATCCATCCTGTAAATGTAGCAGGGTGGTCTCAATGATCGAAATGCTGTAGAAATCACATTGGGTGGACATCGTCATGTATGGAGAGGATGGAGATAAATCTGGTGACTATTGTTACCTGGTAGGTAGAAGAGTGGAATACATTAGAAGGTTGATATTTGACCGGTTCCGGACCTCTAGGTGGTCACCATCCCCGAGGATAATAATTGTTTTCCTTCTTTACTTATCTAGAGAATATAATATAAATCCGATAATCTAGAAATGTCATAAAGTGTCCACAGAAGAGTTAGCGATGCGTCTGTTTATTTATGAAGCCCGAAGTAAAGTAGGAATAAACTGGAAAAGAGAAAATGTAATCGAGGGCGTTGAGAAGGTCAACAATATTATTATATGCAAATCTCGTGAACTTTCAGTTATTTCTTGAAGATTGCGGTGTGACAAGTGTAAGGAATGCAGATGAGACACAGTCTGAAGACGATGCAAAGCATTTACACTGTGTCTCTAACAGACTCCTGTGCATTTATTACCATACAATCTCATATATACTTATATACTCCATCCAGTTTCCTGATCGCCTATTCAGACATCAGAAAAACGTGGCTGCTTTCTTTCAAAATGGTACCACCTCTGTCCATGGGTTGTGTCTGGTATTGAAGCTCATGTGCACTGAAGTGATTGAGAATGAGAGGAAATACCACCACACAACCTGTGGTACATAGGGATGAGCAAACCCGTGGAAGTTTGGGTTCGCCGGGTTTGGTCGAACTTCAGGTCAAAGTTCGGGTTCGGGACCCGAACTTGATCAGAACTTCATCCCGAACCTGGACCCCATTAAAGTCAATGGGGACCCAAACTTAACTTTATTATTTTCCGTTATAACATAGTTATAAAGGGAAAATAATAGTATTCTTAAGTCAGAATGCTAAATAAAATGTCCATTGAGGGGTTGAAATAATAAAAAAAAACTCACCTCATCCACTTGATCCACCACCGGTATCCTCTTCTTTCTTCTACAACAGGTCCTGCAAAAGGACCCACGTGGTGAGCGTGGTGACGTAATTGCAGGTCCTTCTGAATGAAGATAGAAGACAATACTGGCAGGTCCTTTTGCAGGTCCTGCTGTAAGAAGAAAGAAGAGGATACCGGCTGCGTGATCAAGTGGATGAGGTGAGTTTTTTATTTTTTTAACTCCTCAATGGTTGTTGTATTTAGCATTCTGTCTTAAGAATGCTATTATTTTCTGTAATAACCATGTTATAATGGAAAATAATAAAATCACCCATACTCAAACCTGAACTTCAGTGAAAAAGTCCGGGTTCGGGTCTGGGTACCCGAACTTACAAAGTTCGGTACGAACCCGAACTTTGCAGTTCGGGTTCGCTTAACCCTACTGGTGCAGTTTTGTGGAGAAAACAACCTCTTAGGTGAATTTTCTGTTAACTGCATCTGCAGTTTATCAAGTATCTGCAAGGAAATCTCTTCTCTGATTGTTTTAATTGTTCTCATGGTAGACCAGTCTTGACCCTAATAAAGTGTAATTCTGTTGAGCCTTCACATTAGGAAAACTCCTTAGCAAAAGCCATTCTGTTGTTTCTTTACATTAGTTACAGAGGTGTGACACTTCTAGATTAACTCTATTTCAGTTGAAAATGTAATGCTGGTCAACCACGGAGATCCAATGATAGACCATAGATAGAGTGTTATGGGCATGAACAGTGTGGCCCAGCATCAATCATCTACCTGATTCTTTGAGTTATCCATCTAATAAGCTAAGAGTTGAGGGCTTACATTTACAGTGGCATGCAAAAGTTTTCTCACCCGGGTCAAAATGATTGTTACTGTGGACAGTTAAGCAAGTTGAAGATGAAATGATCCCAAAAAGGAAAAAAGTTAAAGACGACACGTTCGCTTTGTATTATAAATATCTTTTTTATCTTTCGCATTTTCAAAGTAATACAAGTGTAAAATGGGCCAAAGCAAAACTTTGGGCCCTCTGCATGGTTAGTATCTAGTACCACCCCTTTTGACAAGTATCAAGAAGAATGGGTTAAATGAAATTCCACCAAATTCTGGAAGCAAAACAGCAACTGTAAAAAAGCTGAAGTTGAAAAGAGGATGTCTTCTACAAAGGATAACGATCCTAAACACAACTCAAAACCCACAATAGACGACCCCAAAAGGCACAAGTTGAAGTTTTTACCATGGCCCTTACAGTCACCTGATCTGAACATCATTGAAAATCTCTGGATAGACTTCAAAAGAGTAGAGCATGCAAGATGGCCTCTCACAGAATTGGAAGACATCTGCAAGGAAAAATGGATGAAAATCCATCGAACAAGAAATAAAAGACCCTTGGCTGGATACAAAAAAGCAATTTTAAGCTCTGACACTCTCCAAAAGGGGTGCTGCTAGGTACTAATCATGCAAGGTGCCCAAACTTTAGTTCCAGACCCTTTTCTTTTTTTGTTATTCAAAGCACACTTTTCACGCAAGTTCCTTTTCTGAGTTTAGGTTTCTACAAAGTCTAAAACCCCAAACAAGTTTAGTCCTTGTAGTGAAACACAAGTGCAGATGGAGTTGCTGAAAATCTTTATTGAAGAAACAGTCCAGTGTATCAATGTGAAGGCCCAATGCATTACTGCCCGACAGAGATGAGCGAATCTATTCGTTGATTCGTATCGAATCTTGGAAATTTTTAGCTGCGCAGCGAATCCGAATATTAGGTGATTCGCTTCGGCTTTGTACGCATTCGCTACGTAGTTTGTCCTATAAATTTTACACTATTGCTTTGTATAAGTTACTGTACGAATTCAATTCATTAGCGAATTTTTACTGTTTGTTTATCGTGTGAAAAAGCCCGGGAAGAAAGCAGTCACCTGACCTAGTGGGCAGGGCTTGCTCTGATTGGCTCAGGCTCGGTAAGCCAGTGACGCATTATTTCTGCTGTGACTGCTGAGATGAGCAGAAGCACTGTGTATGAAGTTCTGAGACTCTGAGACCTGTTTTGTGAAAATTGGGGTGTAATTGTTCAGTGAATCCATATTACACATATCAGGGATACTGCAGGGGAAGTGCAGGGCTAGTTCAGGGCTAGTAATTAATCAGGCATTGAGAGAGAGACCGGGAGAGATAGGGAGAGACAGGGAGATATAGGGACAAAGACCAGCTGCAGGGCCACAGAGTGAATTAAAAAATGTCTGGAATGGATAAGCGAAAGGGGTCCAGTTCCAGCCAGACCTCGAGCTCTAAAAAAAAAAAGCAGAAAGTGGCACAGGGTGGCAGTGCCAAATGACCTGTAGCCGGAGCATATACTAGTAGTATTCGCAATACTTGGCCATTGTTACACCAGGGTAACCCACCAAGGTGGAAAATTGTAGTGGAGGAGAAAGTGGATGAGGTAGTGGAGTGGATGGCACGCTCATCTCGGTCTCAGCCGGATGATCTGCTGTCATCTGCTGATACAGTATCCATATGTAGCTAGGGGTCAGACTCAAAGTATTCCTCCTGCTCCACCATTCCTCTCCAGCAAAGTCTGTCATTTTCGTATGCACTTTGTACGCTTCTGCATACGTGTTCAAAGAGTTTGCGTACCTTTTTACTTGAACATTCATTATTAGTGCGCGAATGTTCGCTAAAAGCCATATAATTACGTATATTTTGTGCGCAATTCTCTCTGCCATCATCTTTCTCTCTATCATCTTTTTTTGCATCATCATCTCTTTTTGTTGTCTTCTATTACATTGTCTTAAAGAAAAACTCCTGCAAAAAATGTATTCTCTAACCTGTTAGAAAGGTGCATGATGTAATCTGTAGTGAATGCAATCTTCTTATCAGAGACTGTATTCATGAGTTATCCCTCTCTTCTAATTGTATCTGTGCCATGTGACAAACTCTCTGACCTCTAACTGACCCAGGACAGCAAGCCAGTTACTTCTCTATTCATTCCTATGAGACTGAAACTGAGACTCCCATAGGAATGCATAGAGAAATAGACTTCCTGTCCACACATAAGATGCTGTGCTATCTGGTGAGTTTGATTGCTGGTCACATCAGGGAGATATAACTCACAAATACAGACACTGGTAAGAAAATTATATTCACTACAGATTACATCATGTATATTTCTAGCAGGACATGGAATAAATTTTTTGCGGGAGCTCTTCTTTAATCATCTTTTTTTATCTTTACTATCTTTGTCATTAGTTGTATTATTCCAGTTTTTGATTACCAGTTTTGATATTTAACATAATGATCTATTTTTAACTGTTGTATTGTACTATAGGTTCTTGGTTTTTCAGAACTGACTATATATTACTCCTATACTTTACCCAGATGTCTTTCACCCTTCTAGCACACCTATAGCGTGTAGAATCCTCTCTTATTTCATTTACCATATAATTGAAATACATTCAAGAAATGTGAAATAATCCGAAGAAGCCAGACATAATGTATTAATCCTAGAATTGTACGTTCTATGTGTCTTTTCTGGCGAGGGCGTCCTTGGGCATTCATGAGAAATGGTGTTAATAGTCTGGATTTTCTGTCACTAAATGTAATGACACTTACTCATTAATGAAGAACTATTAAATTTAAGACCAAGGGATATGTTAAGATGTCACTATTACAAACATGACTTCTATGGTCTCCGGTTAAAAATGGCCCATTCATTTAGCAATAATAGATTCCATTAAGTCTTGTTGAATCTTTATGGGATAAGGGTGAAGCTTCTTTTCTGGTTTGTCAGACTCATCCCACCTTGGCTGCTCGGTTCTGACAGATGAATAAATTTCACATTGTGTTATATTAGATTTTAATGTTGAATTACTAACAGGAAAAAAAATATATAAAATATTCTCATGTACCACTTCAGTTTCTATTAATGGCATATCTGGAGTGTCGGCCATCAATTTGAATCTACTGGAAAACCCCCTTTAACCACCTAACTGTTTTGCACAAGTCCAGCTCAGGCAGTAGGAAAAGTACTTAACTATTCTGCTCCAGTTGGGCTCAGGCAGAAAGTGAAGTGCAAGACTATTTTACATGCTGCTATCTCCTGAATGGTATCAGCTACAAACCAAAATTCCAAAATGACAGCTAAAGTCCAAGTAACAGAAGATAAATCACTGTTAGAAATCGAGTTGGGAATAATCGCTGGTAAAACCTGCTTTTACTTTCACTTTCAGCTACATTCACAGTATCCCGAATTCTAGCAGTGATATCTTCCCCTGTACTGAACATATTGTTGTCATTCTGGTATTGTCTGAAAGTTTGGAATGCCAGCTTTCAAACAATACAAAGCTGGTACCAAACCAGGAATATGAACAGCTAAGGCTACTTTCACACTTGCGTTGTAAGGGTCTGTTTGTGAGATCCGTCACAGGCTCTCACAAACGGTCCTGAACTGATCAGTTTTGTCCTAATGCATTCTGAATGGAAAAGAATCCGTTCAGAATGCATCAGTTTTGCTTCAGTTCAGTCTCCATTCCGTTTTGGAGGTGGACACTAAAACGCTGCTTGCTGCGTTTTGGTGTCAGCATGAAGAAGCTGATGCAAACGGATCCGTCATGACTCACAATGTAAGTTAATGGGAACTGATCCGTTTTGTTTGACACAATAGGAAACGGATCCGTCCTCCATTGACTTTCAATGGAGTTCAAGACGGATCCGTCTTTGCTATGTAAAAGATAATACTAACGGATCCGTTCAGAACGGATGCAGACGGTTATATTATTATGACGGATCCGTTTGTGAGAGCCTGGACGGAGCTCACAAACGGATCCTGCAAACGCAAGTGTGAAAGTAGCCTAAAGCTGCTCCACATCCTCTTCAGTCTGGAGGAGAATGAGGGAGCAGTTGACAGCTGCAGGAGGAAAGAAAAAGCAGTAAAAATATATAGAAATGGAGTGATCCATATAATAAAATTATATTATTTTTACCACACGGTGAACTCCGGAAAAAAAATTCACAGAATAATGTAAAAATTGCTGTTTTTTTATCTTTACCCCTAAAAATAAAATGATGAGTTATTTACTACACTATATATTCCCCAAAATGGTTCCTAAAAACCTACAACTAATCTGGCAAAATAAAAAAATAAAAACATTTAGAAGAAAAAATTAAAAAGTTATGACTGCTAGAACACAAAGGGGGGAAACATTATTGGTCTTTAAAGCCTAAAATTAATGATGTCACTAAGGGGTTAAAAATGCAATAGTGCTCCCTGAGCTGTACACCAACACAATTTACTGCAGACACATATTAAAAATCTACAATAAAAAAGTGACTTTTTGGGAGGGTTTTCTAATTTTAATGGGACTGTTAAAAATCTAATGTTCAATTTTCATTTTTTTTCCTCCCTGCATTCCAAGAACCAGCTTTTTTGCTTTCACTTTACCTTAAGAAAGCTTGTTTTTTTTGTAGGATAAGTTGTACTTTCTAATGGCACAATTTAATGTTTCATAAAATACATTTTAAAGCTGGAAAACTATTTTTTTTATGGGGTAGAATTGGGACAAAAATGCAATTCCATCAATGTTTCACAGGTTAGAAAGTTTAAAAAGAAATTATTTGCATTTCTATTTTCTGACATCCATAACTTTTTTTTAAAATATATTTTTATTGACTGTGCTGGGCTCAATTTTGTGGGGGTAAGCTGTAGTTTTTATTGATACTGCTGTATTCTGTGATATATGACTTTTTGATGACTTGTATTAGTTATTTGTTTGGGGGATTTTAAAATATATATTGTTTACAGTTATTTATTTGTTTATTTATTTTTAATGGAACTTAAACATGAGACCATTAGATTACTTATAGCATAGACTGGAATTGTTTGCCATGACAGTCTATGGAAACATTGTTTGCTATGGCAGGACTGGGAGTCTTCACAAGGCTCCCAAGTGCTATAGCAAACAAATGAGTCCTGTAATCTCGTTGCCAGGGTGGTATGTGTGTGTGTGGGGTGGAGGGTTAGGCCATCGGAAGCAGCATTTAACCCTTCAGATGCCATGCTCATAACTTATCACAGGATCTGAGGTGTTAATGTCTATGATAGGAGTTATCTCCAATCATGGACACTGCTGCATAACACAGTAGTCACTGGTCGACTCAGGAACACCATGTTTAAAACCTCGACTTGTACAGCAGATATTGGCAAATGTATAGCCTCTTTATAGTACTACTGGATATTTTATGTAATATATTGTAATCTGTGCCATGTTCTTCTTGTGTAGGTTGAACCACAGGAGCTGTCAGAGTCTTCTTTTTGGGTCAAGGCCCACGAAGGAAAGTTTGAATTCCCAGAACTTTTTACAAAATTGTCTCAGACGTTTGCAACACATCAGAAAGGTAAGGAATCTGAACATATTGTCATATGTTATTACATACATTACGTCCTCCAGTGCTCAGTCGGTGAGGATCCGTGTGTACATAGTGTTGTGGTGAAATACCATAGCACCATCTACTCTGTAGAAATGTGAATACCGGGGATAAACATGTTGCTTAGTGAATGTTCTTCTCATATCTTCTGAATCATGGCCAACATCAGTACCAAGGAAATATGGGCAGATGCTGGTGGTAACCTGTCTTGGGGATCCTTTGTGATCTAAAAAAACATACTCTAGCCTTGTAAAGGCCTGGACAATGCTAAGTTAAAATAAGGTCCACCGCAACTCTGTTACCCATGGCCTCACATAAATCTGCCCTGTTCTAAAGGTCCATTTGTTAACGGAAAGTCACAAATTGTAATTCTTTTTTTCCCCATTTTTATCTGTCAGAAAGTTTCTATCTTTTGGCCCTACTTCGTATATTTGATTAATAAATTAATCAAATCGCTGAAATTAAATAATTTGTTGTTCAACATATTAAAGTGTTTAGTGGAAAAATGTCCTTAAAAATAAAATAAAATAAAATAAGCATTTCTCACCTGCACAGATCCCCCACTGCTGCCATTCTGATGCTTAATATCTCAACATGCAGGAAATAACCAATCACTGGCTGAGGTGGGTCATTGCTGTGGGCATTGATTGGCTGAGCAGGTATCACCGGCCATTTCCTGTGTGTCTAGATGAGACGGTCCCACAGGAAGCAGAAACCGACGGGGATCTGCTTAGCATTGGAATGGCCAAAGGGATTGGTGAAATGAACAATACTTTGTCATTTTTGAACCAATTTTCCCCTTTTGTAGAAACATTTATCTCACCAGAGTTAATGCACCCTAAATTTCCAACTCTTTGGGACCCATTCGTTTAGAATTTTCGCAAAAGGCCCCAAAACCAATAGAGTTTGACTAATGGATACTAGGCAATTTATTTAGTAGTTGTGTTTATTTGGGTTGTTCGGGATTTTGATATTGAAGGAAATTCTTCTGGATAGGCCATACATTTTAGAAAGAATGGGGTCCACCAGCACATCCCCTGCCCCCAGTCAACTGTTAGTTGTAGCGCCAGCAATAAAATTACACTGCTCTGTCCATTGTTTAGTGGATGGAGCTGGTAACTACAGCGTTGAAGTGAGTTTAGACTATTAATAGCAAAATCTTGGAAACCCCTTTAAAACACTACAGTCCAGTGTAGTATACCCTATTACCAATGAACAGAATCTGATTTTAATGGTTTAGGCTTCCTTCCCATGTCCGCCATGCTGGACAAAAACGTTGCATGCAGTGGTATTTGTCCAGCCGACACTTGGCATTTATTTACCAGATCACTGATGACTTCTATTTTAGACAATGAGGATCCGTCTGTACACGGTCATGTCTGGCAGTGAGGATCATGCTCAGGTAGCCTGATCCTCTGTTGGATCCAAATACTGAATTCCCCACGCTACTATGAATGTAGCCTTATGGAGTGTTTTTTGTTTTAATCTATTATATTTATTTCATCATCGCCTCATGTTTTCTTGTCAATCTTTTGATTGTTTTTAGTAACACTAGAATATATATATATATATATATATATATATATATATATATATATGAATTTTTATTTTTAGAATTCCCTTTTTATATCCATATATGTGATTTATTAAACTGCTTTGATGAAAAAGCCAAATTAAGCTTCACCCCGCTGTCCTGTTATCTGACTTGCAAAGTGGTGGACAGAGATTTAAGTCGCATCCATCAGGATGACCACTGCAGAGTCCAATTAATACAGTATACAGTGTAAGCTTCACTAAGCAGGCGGCTCTCGTGTGGTTTTCTACCGTAAGTAATTAAACAAGTGGCCAACTCCAGAAATAATGGCTGGTGCGCGGCACAAATTAATAGACATGCCTATATAAACTGCAGACGTATATACAATCCAGAAAGGGCCAATTAGTGGAGATGTTTCATGCACAGGCCAAACATAGTCCAATCATTTTTGTTTCAACCAGCAGATTGTTTCAATATTCAAGAAAATGGAAACATTTACAATAGTGAAAATTTGTAAATGGCATAAATGCTTATAGCTTAAATTCTGTTCTTGTAGGAAATTTTTATTTTTCTAGTCTAGTTTTATATTTTTGATAATATCTACTGAGTGTTTCTCACCTGTGTGTAGACTCTCAATATCATGTAAATCTGCATTGTCATACTGCATTACCTCTATGTTCTACAGAAAGGGTTTCTGCCTAAACCCTTATAATGACCCTTGGGACATTTTTTTCCACTGTCCATTTGCTAAAAGTTGTTACTTTAGAGGGTAGAGTCCTGACCAAGTTTGATGATCCCAACTGGACCCTCTCTTGCCCTGGGCCTCATAGCAGTCTTATGGTCTGCAGCTATGGTACAGTAGTTACACCCCTAGATGCAGCCAAGTAAACTTGATGGTTAACGTGCTAAAGATAACCTCTCCCCTCTCCTGACATGTCTGTTTTAATAGCTTCATGCATTCCCCATGTAATAACAATTCTGGAGCATCTTTTCTCATGGCTCTATGTTGTGCTGTTCCTTTACTATTTCTTCTAGAAGTTATGAATGAATTGCTAGCAGTCTGCAGTAAGGGTACAAAGGGGAGGTAACCAGTTGGTGGGTGTGTACCTGCACCGAATCACTCTATCCAATCAGTACTGACATTTTCAGACTGTACAGGACACCCCCCCCAACTAGTTAGCTCCTCAATAACCAGGATGACCGGGCTCCTCTATACATAGCGTGTATTGGTGCCCTCAGTAATGGAAGTAATAAGCGTAATTCAGTAACAGTGGTCATAACAACCTTTTCTAATTGATAACGAGATACTTTACCGGCTCCTTGTTTATCAGATCGCTGCATCTCCGAGTTTTTGTAATCTTCAATTAAATACGGTCTACTGACCTCACTTAATTTGACATAAGCTTTAAAAGCTTATGATGATGGATGATGAGGGCTAATAATTAACAATCAATCACTATTTAAGACGCGGGTTGTTGTCAGCAGTTCTGGGGTTCTGCGAGAGTAAATGTACTCAAGACAAGGCTCTGTAATTACTTAAAAGACAAGTTTAATATGGGATTTCCAAAGATTTGTCTTTACAAAAATGACCGAGCTACCAAGAGACTTGTTTTACTGTTTTTATTTTTGCTGCACTGCAGAGGTTTCTTCTAGCTGGGTTTTTGTATAATTATATTTATGTAGAAATAAATATTAAAGGCAGAAATGTAGGTTGTTTTATCTATTTATAGGAATACATGTTTCTCACAATGACAGAATTACGGTAAAATTGTACATATACAACCCAAACCCCAACCCAAAAATATAACTAATATGATAAGGCTCCTATGTATAAAAATATAGCTAATATACTACTGCCTCTTATGTACAAGAATATAACTACTATAATACTGCTCTCATGTACAAGAATATAACTACTATAATACTGCTCCTATGTACAAGAATATAACTACTATAATACTGCTCTTATGTACAAGAATATAACTACTATAATACTGCTCCTATGTACAAGAATATAATACTATAAACTGCTCATATGGTACAAGAATTAACTACTATAATACTGCTCCTATGTACAAGAATATAACTACTATAATACTGCTCCTATGTACAAGAATATAACTACTATAATACTGCTCCTATGTACAAGAATATAACTACTATAATACTGCTCCTATGTACAAGAATATAACTACTATAATACTGCTCTATGTACAAGAATATACTACTATAATACTGATGTAAGAATATAACTACTATAATACTACTTCTGTGTACAAGAATATAACTACTATAATACTGCTCCTATGTAAAGAATAAGCTACTATAATATTGCCCTATACAAGACTAAAATACTACTATAATACTATTACAAGAATATAACTACCTCCTATGCTTAAAAATAACTTAACTTCTATACTACTGTAATTTACTACTAAAGTATAACTAATATATAATATGTGCTCCTATACTAATAGAATACTGCTCCTATGTCAAGAATATAGCTACTATAATATGTACAAGAATATAACTACTATAAACTGCTCCTATGTACAAGAATATACTACTACTATAATATATGTACAAGAATATACTATAATACTATGATAACATAACTACTATATAATGTACAAGAATGTAACTATATATACTATAACAATGCTCCTATAAGAATAATAATATAACTACTATACTATAAAATATGCTAATATGTACTAGAAATAATACTACTATGAATATACTACTCTCCTATGTACAATTAACTACTAGAATATAACTACTCATATGTACAAGAATATAATACTATATACCTGCTCCTATGTACAAGAATATAACTACTAAAATACTGCTCCTATGTACAAGAACATAACTACTATAATACTGCTCCTATGTACAAGAATATAACTACTATAATACTATCCTATGTACAACTACTATAATATACTGCTCCTATGTACAAGACATATACTACTATAATACTGCTCCTATGTACAAGAATATAACTACTATAATACTAGCTCTTATGTACAAGAATATAACTACTATAATACTACTTCTGTGTACAAGAATATAACTACTATAATACTGCTCCTATGTACAAGAATATAGCTACTATAATATTGCTCCTATGTACAAGAATATAACTACTAAAATACTGCTCCTATGTACAAGAACATAACTACTATAATACTGCTCCTATGTACAAGAATATAACTACTAAAATACTACCTCCTATGCACACGAATATAACTACTATAATACTGCTCTTATGTACAAGAATATAACTACTATAATACTGCTCCTATGTACCAGAATATAACTACTATAATACTGCTCCTATGTACAAGAATATAGCTACTATGATACTGCTCCTATGTACAAGAATATAACTACTATAATACTATTCTTATGTACAAGAATATAACTACTATAATACTACTTCTGTGTACAAGAATATAACTACTATAATACTGCTCCTATGTACAAGAATATATCTACAATAATAAAGCCCCTATGTACCAGAATATAACTACTATAATACTGCTCTTATGTACAAGAATATAGCTACTATAATATTGCTCCTATGTACAAGAATATAACTACTAAAATACTGCTCCTATGTACAAGAACATAACTACTATAATACTGCTCCTATGTACAAGAATATAACTACTATAATACTACCTCCTATGCACAAGAATATAACTACTATAATACTACTCTTATGTACAAGAATATAACTACTATAATACTGCTCCTATGTACCAGAATATAACTACTATAATACTGCTCCTATGTACAAGAATATAGCTACTATGATACTGCTCCTATGTACAAGAATAGAACTACTATAATACTGCTCCTATGTACAAGAATATAACTACTATAATACTGCTCCTATGTACAAAAAAATAACTACTATAATACTGCTCCTATGTACAAAAACATAACTACTATAATACTGCTCCTATGTACAAGAATATAACTACTCTAATTCTGCTCCTATGTACAAGACTATAACTAATAAATTACTGCTCCTATGTACAAGAATATAGCTACTATAATACTGCTCCTACGTACAAGAATATAACTACTATAATACTGTTCCTATGTACAAGAATATAACTACTATAATACTGCTCCTATGTACAAGAATATAACTACTAAAATACTGCTCCTATGTACAAGAACATAACTACTATAATACTGCTCCTATGTACAAGAATATAACTACTAAAATACTGCTCCTATGTACAAGAACATAACTACTATAATACTGCTCCTATGTACAAGAATATAACTACTATAATACTACTCTTATGTACAAGAATATAACTACTATAATACTGCTCCTATGTACCAGAATATAACTACTATAATACTGCTCCTATGTACAAGAATATAGCTACTATGATACTGCTCCTATGTACAAGAATAGAACTACTATAATACTGCTCATATGTACAAGAATATAAATACTATAATACTTCTCCTATGTACAAGAATATAATTACTATAATACTGCTCCTATGTACAAAAAAATAACTACTATAATACTGCTCCTATGTACAAAAACATAACTACTATAATACTGCTCCTATGTACAAGAATATAACTACTCTAATACTGCTCCTATGTACAAGAATATAGCTACTATAATACTGCTCCTACGTACAAGAATATAACTACTATAATACTGTTCCTATGTACAAGAATATAACTACTATAATACTGCTCCTATGAACAAGAATATAACTATTGTAATACTGCTCTTATGTCCAAGAATATAGCTACTATAATACTGCTCCAATCTACAAGAATATAACTACTATAATACTGCTCCTATGTACAAGAATATAACTACTACAATACTGCTCCTATGTACAAGAATATAACTACTATAATACTGCTCCTATGGACCAGAATATAACTACTATAATACTGCTCCTATGTACAAGAATATACCAACTATAATACTGCCTCCTATGTACAAGAATATAACTACTATAATACTGTCTCCTATGTACAAGAATATAACTACTATAATACGGCTTCTATGTACAAGAATATACTATTATAATACTGCCTCCTATGTACAAGAATATAACTACTATGATACTCCTATAAAATATAACTACTATAATACGGCTTCTATGTACAAGATATAACTTCTATAATACTGCCTCCTATGTACAAGAATATAAACTATAATACTGCTCCTATGTACAAGAATATACTGCTCCTACTAACTATATATATACTGCTCCTATGTACAAGAATATAACTACTATAATACGGCTTCTATGTACAAGAATATAACTATTATAGTACTGCCTTCTATGTACAAGAATATAACTACTATAACACTGCTTCTATGTACAAGAATATAACTACCATAATACTGCTCCTATGTACAAGAATATACGACTATATAATACTGCTCCTATGTACAAGAATATAACTACTATATAAGGCTTCTATGTACAAGAATATGACTACTATAATACTGGTCCTATGTACAAGAATATAACTGCTATAATACTGCTCCTATGTACAAGAATATAACTACTATAATACTGCTCCTATGTACAAGAATATAACTACTACAATACTGCTCCTATGTACTAGAATATAACTACTATAATACTGCCTCCTATGTATATTAAGAATATAACTACTATAATACTATTTCCTATGTACACTAATATAACTACTATAATTGTCACAAGTGTGCTTGCGTCTGGTATCAAGACATATTAGGCCTTCCAAATCTCCTGTGGCAGCAGGGTTCTTTTTTGTAAAAAAAAAAAGGACGAAACTCTTAGGCCATGTCTGGAGTTCTGTGAACTCAATAGGATTACTGTCCGTGATCCGTACCCCTTTCCTTTGATTCCTGACTTACTTAACCAGATTGTGGATGCCAAGGTGACTTAAGGGGGGCATATAATCTGGTCAGGATCAAAGAAGGGGATGAATAGAAGACGGCCTTTAACACTCCTGAGGGCCACTTTGAGAACTTGGTCATGTCTTTTGGGTTGACCAATGCTCCTGCTGTCTTCCAGCATTTTGTTAATGACATTTTTTATCATCTTGTGGGGATGTTTGTAGTCGTGTATTTGGATGACATACTAATCTATTCTCCAGATATTGTGACACATCAGGATCACGTGATGCAGGTGTTGCAAATCTTAAGAGATAACAAGTTGTATGCAAAATTAGAGAAATGTGCTTTTGCTGTACACGAGTTGCAATTCTTAGGATACCTGCTTTTCATCTTCAGGTTTTCGTATGGATTCTGAGAAAGTCTGTGCTGTTCTGAACTGGGACCGACCTGAAAATCTGAAGGCTCTTATGCGATTTTTGGGGTTCACCAACTATTACAGAAAATGTATTAAGAACTGTTCGACAATAGTTAAACCCTTAACTGACATGACTAAGAAAGGGACGGATGTCTCAGTGTGGTCTGATGCAGCGTCGCAAGCCTTCTCCGCTGTGAAGGAGTGCTTTTCTTCTGCCCCTATATTGGTGCAGCCAGATGTGTCACAACCTTTCATTGTGGAGGTTGACGCATCCGATGTGGGGGTAGGAGCGGTTTTATCACAGGGCTCGTCACCTGGTAAATGGCGCCCATGTGCATTTTTTTCGAAAAAAACTCTCTGCGGCGGAGAGAAATTATGATGTGGGTAACAGAGAGTTACTGGCCATTAAGTTGGCTTTTGAGGAATGGCGTCATTGGTTGGAAGGGGCGATTCACCCAATCACGGTATTCACTGATCACAAAAATCTGGCTTACCTGGAGTCGGCTAGACTAATTAATCCGAGGCAGGCCAGATGGTCTTTGTTCTTCACCAGATTCAATTTCATTGTCACATATCGTCCTGGGGTTAAGAATGTGAAGGCGGATGCCTTGTCACGTAGTTTTCCCAGAGGTGGTGATTTTGAAGATCTGAGCCCTATACTGTCTGAAGGAGTGGTGATATCCGCTCTTTACCCTGATCTTGAGGCTAAAGTGTTTGAGGCCAAGGGAGATGCGCCGGAGTCTTGCCCTCCTGGGAAGTTGTTTGTTCCTTCTGGTTTGCGTCATAAGGTGTTTGAGGAGCATCATTCTTCGGTGCTTGCTGGACACCCTGGGCCTAAATCCACTGTCGACCTCATCTCTCGTAGATTCTGGTGGCCAGGGCTGCGTAAGTGTGTTGAGGACTATGTGTCAGCCTGTGGTGTCTGTGCACGCTCTAAGGTGACACATACTCGACCCTCTGGACCCCTACTGCCTTTACCCATCCCATCTAGACCATGGACTCCCCTATCCATGGACTTCATCACTGATCTGCCTGAGTCGTCTGGTAAGACAGTTATTCTGGTGGTTGTAGATCGTTTTAGTAAAATGGCGCACTTTATTGCATTACCCGGACTCCCCAATGCTAAAACTCTTGCACAAGTGTTTGTTGACAACATTGTGAAACTTCATGGCATTCCCACTGATGTGGTCCCTGATCGTGGGACTCAGTTTGTGTCCAGATTCTGGAGGGCGTTCTGTACTCGGCTCGGGGTACAACTGTCTTTCTCCTCTGCCTTTCATCCCCAGACGAATGGACAGACTGAGCATACCAATCAGAGTCTGGAGACATACTTGAGATGTTTTGTCTCTGAGGACCTGGAGGAGTGGTCCTCGTTTTTATCTCTGGCTGAGTTTGCCATAAATAATCACAGACAGGACTCCACTGGTAAGTCACCATTTTTTGGTGCATATGGCTTTCACCCGCAGTTTGGCACATTTTCTGGTTCTGATACTTTTGGTATTCCTGAGGAAGAATGTTTTTCGTCATCATTGTCTTCCATATGGCGAAAAATTCAAAATAACTTGATAAATATGGGTAACAAGTACAAACGTGTGGCTGACAGGAGACGCATGAATGGTCCGGACCTAAATGTGGGTGATTCTGTGTGGCTGTCTACTAGGAACATTAAGTTGAAAGTTCCTTCTTGGAAGTTGGGTCCAAGATTTATTGGCCCATATAAGATCATGGCCATTATTAATCCTGTAGCATTTCGTCTTGAACTTCCTCAGGCCCTGAAAATCCATAATGTGTTTCACAGATCTTTGTTGAAGAGATATGTTGAACCTCTGGAGCCATCTCCCTTGCCACCCGCACCTGTCTTGGTGGATGGTAATTTGCAATTCCAGATTGTCAAGATCATTGATTCTCGAGTTCTTCGTGGGACTCTTCAATATCTTGTTCATTGGAAGGGTTATGGTCCTGAGGAGAGGTCATGGGTACCGGCATCTGACGTGAATGCCAGTAGTTTGGTGAAAGCCTTTCATAGGTGTCATCCTGATTAAGTTGGTCCTGGGTGCCCGGAGGTCACCCGTAAAAGGGGGTGTAATGTCACGAGTGCGCTTGCGTCTGGTATCAGATGTTCTGCGCGGCTTTCTAAAGGGACATAATTTGACATGCTTTTCCCTTGGTTTGGTTGCTGTTCACCACACCCCTTCCCCTCAGCTGTTGCGCTTGGTAATTAGCTTTCTCCTATTTACCCCTTCCTCTCCCAGTATCCCTTGCGGTTTATACTTTCTGCCGACTTAGTAGAGTGTGGTGTGGATCTCGGCTGAGATCCGGTTGCTGCGAAATCTGCTTAAGATAAGTGTTTTATTTTCCTTTTGTTGTTTTCCTTTTTGGACTCTCCTGTTCCTCCTTACTCTTGGAGGAACGGGTTTACTCTCTTGTGTCACTAGACTGCAGGGTTTTCTAGGGTGCATTTATTATTAGGTTCCTGTGTATGAACTTTCCTACACCCAGGCTTGTTCATACTGGTAGTCAGCCAGGGCCTAGTTTCAGGGTTCCCTGCAGGAGGTGACCATTTCCCTGGTTTGGTCTGTTCCCTTCCCTCGTATGCTCAGTGTGGCTATTCCCTCCACACCAGAGCGTGACAATAATACTGCTCCTATGTACAGTAATATAACTACTATAATACTGCCCCCATATGTAGGAATATATCTATATATAAAATGATTGTAGTATAATATAATTAGTACAATACTGAGCAAATAGTATACTATGAAAATGTATACTTTTAATTGGTATTTTGTTTTAAACTAATCACATCATAAGCACCTGGTGCCTCCTTATATCAGTGTGTTGTTCATCGTGTATAATGAGGTTGGTTCATTTTCCTCCTCTGTGTCTTGTAGTTCTTGTTCTTTCTCTATTACAAGCCACATTAATAGTCTTTTTTTCTTATTAAGTCTTGCTATTTTGCAGAATAGTCTATAACATGGCAGAGCTTACCAATTAGCGGGCCCTCTGAGCGAACAGTGGCCATCGTCTCATTGCAGCAGTTTATGTGAGGAGGAATACAAATGTTTAGTTCTTTATTATTCCAACCTCTGCTTGCAGTGTCCTTAATTTCCTTGGAGAGATGACCTGCCCCCTTCATGTTTTACTTCTCTAGAGATATAAATTTGCTTACAGATAAAATAAATAAATAAATACTTCAGCAATACTGTACATAATGTCGCTATTGGATTTATTGTTTCCATACAATTTAAAGAGGGTTTTCTCATCTCGTCATTCTTGACAAATCTACAGAACATACAAAATGTCTTAAAGTCTGATGTGGGCCCCTATCTCTAGAACAAACGGCTTCTCACCTGTCCCCTTGGCTGCCACATCTAGGCTGTGAGAGGTGGATAGGTCTAGAGAAACAGCTGTGCTCACCATGCTTTGCTGGTTTCATAATTTCCATAGAAGTTAATGAGATTTATTAAAACAGTGTGATTCTTTTTAATTTCTATGGAAGTTATAGAAAAAAGTATAGCTCGACTGTTTCTAGAAACTCAGCCTGGATGCTGTAGCCATGGGAATGCATGCCATCCCAACCTACTCAGATCCAGAGCTTTTAGGCCCTATCCTGGGAATCGGCCATGGGTTTCAGCTGTTACTGCATCCTCAGGAACAGGGACTAGATGTTTATTTTGGAGGCACCCAGGGTATATCATACTGTGTGTGGAAGTATTAAGGAGAAATTAATATGAGACCCAAATTTATCATGCATTTTTGAAACAAATATCCTAATAGGACAACCACTTTATGGATGTTCAACTGAATGTGTTAAAGTAGTGAGTGTGGAACCATTGTGTCAACCCACTAATTTGACATTGGGCTAAAACTAATGGTGTTATCCTGGTAGTATTCTGGTGTTCACACTCGTAATGTACTTTGAATTTGAAAGATTTGAGAATTAATAAGCTTACATAGGCTAAGTGAATAAATATACTTACTAAGTTATTAAATATACAATAATACAAGCAAATCACATACTGAATAATAAAAAGTAAATAGACATCACTAGCCTAAATATGCAACATGCAATATGGGTGACACTCCATTCGCCATGTTGTAGCCCATGGATGACACCCCAGGGTGTACAAGAAATAGGGCAAATCAATACTTACATCCTAATTAGAATGAAGTCTTCAATGAAGTGCCCTGAGTGAATGTGTGTCACAGAGTTTAAACATTTTAGCCCCTCTTCCAGTGTGCAGCAGGTATGTCTCTGAGATCACTCAGGAACGTGGGGCTTATCATCACAATGGGAGATGGGTACTAGATTACAAGACACTTTATTAATAGTGATGAGCGAGCACCTGGGTGCTCGGGTGCTCTGGCAGAGCACTAGGGGGTGCTCGAGTGCTCGGCCGAGCACCCCTAAACTAGGCACTGAATTTATTTTAAAAACAAATAAAAGCCCTTTTAAAGGCTATTGGAAAATTTGGGGCATTTTTTTTAATTTAGGGGACCTTAAAAAAATGCCCCAAATTTTCAAATAGCCCTTAAAAGGGCTTTTATTTGTTTTTAAAATAAATTCTATCCCTACCTAGCCATTTCTGTCCCTACACTATCTGTCCCTCCTTGCGGCAGCTCTCCCTGACTAACACTGGCTGGGAAGGCGTCACCGGGTGCTATATAGATATGTTCCTGGCCAGCCAATCAGTGTAATGCCAGTAGCTAAGATGGCTACGGCATTACACTGAATGCCATCCCTCCCCGGCCGAACACCAAGTGGACCCGAGTGCCAGCATGCTCGTCCGAACAGCGAGTTCGGCCGAGCATGCTCGCTCATCACTAATCATTACACAAAATGGTAATAATGAAAAAGAACAGAATTAAAGAGACAGAAACAATCAGTACTTAAAAAAAAAACATCCATTCAATAAAGCACTTTACCTCCTTCCCCCTTCCCACCCATACAGGATCTAGACTTTGCTGCAGGGGAACCACTAGGCTGCTACTTCCTGGGCTAGCCTATGTGTGATTGACAGCTGACCCACAGGAGTCAGAGACATTGGTGCAGGGCACTGAGGGATCAGGCAAAATCATAGTTAGGCACAGACCAAGGCTGCCAGAGTGCGTGCAATACTAGAATGGACCAGGGTCAGGGCAGGCAGAGAATGGTTTGTAGAGCGGTCAGGCTCAAGTCAGGAAGTGAAGGGTCAAACTCCAGTAAACCACAGAAAGTCAGTGCATGGGCAGACAACAGAATACAGCACACCTTTATAGGGAAGCAGCAAGCTAGCTAACCTATTGCTTGGCATCTTCTCACCCCAATGTAGCTAGCCATAGGCTAGGGCAGATTAGCATGCATGCTCACCCTTTAAAAACTGGAGAGAGTATATGTATGCCCTACATGATCAGGAACAGAGGCTAAGCCAACAAGGAGCCCCCAGTCTATGTGGAGGTACATTGCAAACCCTGCAGCCGCACCGACTAGGAAGAGGAGATCAAGAGCTGGGTCTGATGCTGGAAAGCTGAAACCCAGGACCGGTGGTGGCCATGGGCCATTGATGTAACAGAACGGTGCCTCCTACAAAGTGACACAGAAGTGGTGACCACTAGCGCCACAGATGTTAATTTTACACTTTTTATCTATTTGTTTTGCTGAATTTCAGTAAAGACTGACATTTACAGAACAGAAGCAAAGACTGAGCAGTAAGACATACTGTAACCTAACATAACTCTGTATAGGATTGCAGATTTATACTCCAGTCAGGCTCCGCTGAACAGCCACGACTTCACCAAAAAGACAAAAAACTTTCCCTCACTCCATTATTCCTTTCCTTGAGGTTTGGTCTCCGCAGTCCTCAACGAGACAAAACCTAGTGAGAACCTTGTGTTCTTCAGCCCCGAGATGCCAGTAATTTAGAGCTGTCTGCTTTGTCACATCTTGAGGGCTTGTCTCTTGTGAAAAATGTCAATATCTCTGCTTATAAATTCCTCCATGATCTCTCCCTCCCCCTCTGCTGTACCAAGCCCCGTGTAGGATAAATCAGCAATGATTTACTTACACGCCCGATGCAAATTTCCTCAGAGCATGTCTTGTTTTTGCAGCACTCAATCCATCTTAGCTTGTGAGTTGATATTTTGTATGTACCAGTGGCTTTATTTCCATGGGGGGGGGGCATTGATGTTGTTACCATACAGTAGTTTTTTATACAGAAGAGTAACATGACCATTGACCTTATTACTATAAAGATGGAAGTGCAGGTTCTCATTGCGTAAGAGTTAAAGAGAATGTCTCACTTGTGCTCACTTTAAAATACTGAACTTCTCCACCATAGTATCTTATGTGCATAGTGAAATTCCTCTATTATTCCTAATAGAAATTTAGGTTTAGATGTATTACCATTCTTGTTGTCGATGGAGTTTTCCCTACACACTCTATCTAATTGGTACTAACATTGTCACACCCTGTAGGACACACTTCTTAGACATAGTGGGAGCACCTAGTTGTCCATGTATTAGTATATTTCCAGGAGGAATAACAGAAGAAAATCATTATTAAAGGGGTTGTCTCACTAAAGTAAATGGCATTTATCATGTAGAGAAAGTTAAAGGGGTTATCCCAATGTTAATGTAAAAAATGAAAATCAGACATCGTAAGGAACATGACAACCTCTTTCTAACAAAGTTAGAACCAGCCCTGTACCTCCCTCCCTATCACAGCCCAGGAGGCGTGTCTCATCTCTCCCTATCACAGCTCAGGAGGCGTGTCTCAGCTCTCCCTATCACAGCTTAGGAGGCGTGTCTCAGCTCTCCCCATCACAGCTCAGGTGGCGTGTCCATGCTCTCCCTATCACAGGTCAGGAGGCGTGTCCATGTTCTCCCATCACAGCTCAGATGGCATGTCCATGCTCTCCCTATCACAGCTCAGGAGGTGTGTCCATGTTCTCCTTATCACAGATCAGGGGGCGTGTCCATGCTCTCCCTATCACAGCTCAGGAAGCAGATGACGGATGGAACTGAGCATGTGCGGCCATCTTAGGGAGAAGGTCAAAGAAATAAAAATAAAAACAAACAGCAGGTGGCGCTTTACAGATACATTTGATTGAATAACTCAGCGGCTATGATACATCTTTAATTACATGCAATTACAAAAGTATTCAGATCCAGGTGCTGGTCTGAAAATTGTACAATATGTTTCGTAGTACAACCCCTTTAACACAAGGTCCTTACTAATGTATTGTGATTGTCCATATTGCTTCCTTTCCTGGCTTGATTCATTTTTCCATCACATTATACCCTGCTCATTTCCAGGGTTTATGACCACCCTGTAATCCAGCTACAGTGGTTGTGCTTTCACGCTATAGGAAAAAGTGCTGCCCTATGCGCACTCCCATGGTTCCAGCCATCAGAGAGGCCACACTGTGCGAGACCCCTGCAGATGGGATACCGAGGACCTATCCTGAGGATAGGTCATCAAAAGAAAAAGCCCGGACCACCCCTTTAACTCTAGACATGCCTCCCAACTTTGTAACCCCATAGACGGGATCCTTTAAAGCCTTTGCCTCTGGTCCGCCTGGGAAAGTACCCACTTTTATGCATCTCTACATAAGTCCCACCTGCTTTGACTCGTTTCTGGGAACAGTCTTGCAAAAAATGTTGACGTTGTCATGTGCATCTATGTGTGAACTTCACTATCTTTGGATGATGCCCCAGTTCCTTTAACGTCTGTTGGGACATTAAAGATTGGAAGCTTTTTCCTTACAAACGTATCGACCATGGAAGGTTTGAGGATCTTGTTATTCTGCCTATTCACAAGAGCTTCACCCATCATTGAACCTGACAGATCCATCACAGACCGTCATAGGTTCCATCGGTTGCGGCTATCGAATGCTTTGAATTGTCATGATGAATCATGTCCGGACACACCGGTCTATAATCCCATTCAGCATTTAATATTGAAATCAATAGCGGATAATCTTAATGCATGCTAGTTTACTGCTCCTCTCCCAGCAGAGCTTCCCAATGAATTAACTGCAAAAATTAAACTTCAATTAAACATGTCACTGATCTTCCAAGTCAATAGCAGTTATTTGCAACGTCTCTGAATACCTCATGTTGTACGTGGTTTGCTTTTTATCATAAATCAATAGAGAGAGAATGACTATATTTTACATAATGTTCTGTCAGCTCATTTCCATTTTTTAACCTAGTAAATTGTCTTAGACTGAATAAAGCAGATTCCTATGGTGGAGGCCGAAGGGTTTCCCAACTTCTAATGTATGCTAAAGAGAAGTGACAGGATACTGAACATCATTATGTAGTTACTCCCCAAAAAAGTAGTAGTAAGCAAATCAAACTATAAATGGCAACATAGTATCAGTAATGATAGTAATAACCATATACTGTAACGTAGAGTCTACTTGTCATATTCTCAATCAGAACCACTTAGCTTCATTCCAATCGATTTTACCTTAATTTTTCCTATTTTAGTGGTTGTCAACCCCCTACTTCTTTATCTAGTCACTTCCTACTGATTCCCCATCTTTTTCTTCACCTTGCCCTTTTCTACATTATTCCCTTTTTTAACTTTTTTTTACATCATTAATTCCATCTCAATCTTACGCCCTCCTCCTTTCCCAATTTCTGCCATGTATTGATACCCATTCCATGCCTCTTCCTGTCCTTTAGCTTCTTTTTTTCCTCTGTTAACCTCTTTTTTTACATCCTCTAAGCCACTTTTTCATGTTCCCCATTCACCTCCTCTTCCTCTCTCATAACCTCCTCTACCTTCTTCTGAGCCTTCACTTTTTTCCTCCCTTTACCTACACTTCCTCTCCCTTATTCTCCTCTTCCTTCTCCTAATCTCTGTTAGCCTTCCCTTCCTCCCAGTTAGCCTCCTCTTACATCTCCTAATCTCCCCTCACCTCCCTTGCTCCTATACTTCCCTTCTTCACTAATTTATACCCTCTGTCTTCCTTCTCCCTTTTTTTAACTCCTACTCCCTTCTTCTTATCTCATCTTCCTGTCCTTTAGCTTCTTTTGTCCTCTATGTTAACCTATTTTTTACATCCTCTAAGCCACTTCTTCATGTTCCTCCCTATTCCCTTCCTCTTCCTCTCTCATAACCTCACCTACATTCTTATGAGCCTTCACTTTTTCCTCCCTTTACCTTCACTTCCTCTCCCTTCTCCTCCTCCTAATCCTTGTTAGCCTTCCCTTCCTTCTAGTTAACCTTATCTTACACCTCCCAATCTCCCGTAGCCTCCCTTTCCTCCTTTCCCTCCTTTTGTCACACTCTCCTATCCTGTGTCTTCCTCTTCCCCTTTTGTATCTTCTACATAAACCAAAAAAAAAACTCTACCTATTAAAACATAACATTTAATGAAATCGATAATAAAAATCCACAAATGTGGATGGAGATAATCTCTGCTTGAGAAAACTGGCAGATTGAGGGAGTATAGGCGAGGACCAACAGGACAGAAAAGACAACACAGCACTGACCCTAATATGGCCCTTTTTATGGCTGTGCCAAGGGGAACACGGGCTGACAGAATCTTTGCAGCACACCACACCACAAGCGCTTGGGTTACGTAAGTGGTCCATCTGGACCAACAGTATCAGCAATGATGTTATCTGTCATTATGTTTGACTACATGTAGTTTGATTCACTTAATTGTGTAGTAAAGCATATGTAGATTTTGAACGAGTGTTATCATACACGCGTGCAAATATATGTATCTCTATTAGCGTGCTAAATATGGTGAGCATGTGAACATACACAGATTGCCTAAGTAATGTACACACCAGCCATAAACATCAAAGAGACAGGGTGTACATATGTGTGAATACACGCCTCCTTAGTAGCATGTTAAGTATTGTGAACATATAAATTGAAATATATATAAATTGCCTGATAATACACACCAGCCACAAACACCAGAGGCAGGGTGTATATTGGGCATTTATGGTTGATACGTTACTACGTACGCATTGTGCGAATATGAACAAACGCACGTGTTAACGTACGCATACATACCAAGGTAATTATCTGGATATGTTTTGTGTTGACCTCCTATGTATAGCTAGTATCGGTGGGAGAGTTTTTTGTTTACTATTGGCACTATGATATCTTCTAACAATGAACATGTAGTCTAGGCAACCTTTGCATGGTATTGTAATTATCATATCTATTATTCATTCCCAGGCGCTTTAATAGGTGTTTTGTGTTTTTGTTTGGTGTATCTATCTTCATTGAACTGTCCCTATATATCTGTCCCCTGAGGAACCAAGTGTGAGGAAACGCGTCGGGATACTGTGACATCCTGGGACTGTTTTGCATGTTTTTGTTTATGTATTCTGTTTTGTATGTATATGTTGTGAGGGAAATTCAGGGGTAGTTAGGCCTAGGTACGAGGACAGGGGCCACCCACCATCAGGGTGTTCCCCTGGGCACAGCCATAAAAAGGGCCGTATTAGGGTCAGTGCTGTGTTGTCTTTTCTGTCCTGTTGGTCCTCGCCTATACTCCCTCAATCTGCCAGTTTTCTCAAGTAGAGATTATCTCCATCCACATTTGTGGATTTTTATTATCGATTTCATTAAATGTTATGTTTTAATAGGTAGAGTTTTTTTTTTGGTTTATGAATTATGATTATGAATGCCCTACCATATCGTTATACTATCTGATTGGGAATTATATGTTTTGTATCTTCTACCCCTTCTAATTTACTCCTCTTATTTTCCTTTAGTCTCTTCTTACTCTCTTAGCCTCATATTCCTTTCTCCTTAAGTCTTCTTCCTCTCCAGAAACCTTTTCCACCTCCTCCCCCTTAGACGCCCCTTCCTCCTCCCCCTCTTAGCATCTCCTATCCCCCCTTCTTCAGCCCTTACTCCCTTTGCTCCTCTTTTTCTCCCTTAGTTATCCCTTTTTCCTCCTCACCATTAAGTTCCTCCTTCTCTCCATCAAATTTTCCTATCTCTGATTTAACATCTATTCCCTTTCCCTTTGATCATCTTCTCCTTCTTAGCCTAATTTGTCCCTCACTTTTTTATTTTTGTTGTTTTTTTGTTGTTCCTTTATATCCTTCCTTTTTCTTTTCAGTTTTAATTTATACATTGGGTAGAATGACAAGTGTCCTAATTGTGATCTGCTTGTTCATGATTTCATTCTTCATACATCCACTCTCAAGTTAGAGAATACTGGTATTTTTTTAATATTTTACTTTTCTAATTTTCTTTTATCTTTTCAACCTAAGAAACTACATGTAGTAATAACTACATGAAGTGTAAATTACTAACATTTATTATACAAGGAATGTAAGGAATTTAAATAGATTTTAAAACATTTAGAACATAACGTCATACATTGTATCAGTTGTCTTTTCTCAGAACACATCTCAGAACATCTCAAATCCCACAAAAAGTTTTCTTGGCTTTTTATCAAAAAGTTTGCACTTCTGAAAGTTAAAAATGCTGAAAATTGTCGACTTAAAAAATGCCTTCCTTTTGAAATCTCCTATTCATAAATCAATGCTCACTGTGATGTTGAAAATTTAGTTTATGCAACCAAAAAGTTTTCTGTGCTATAATATATCATCAGGGTTTACAAGAGCTTTCGACATTTAAGCAAGTTTTCTCTCTCAATTTGTTTTCAAGTCCTGGAGTTGACATCTGTTGTGTTCTTTACTTATTACTGTTTTGAATATTTAAAGTTTCATCATTTTAATTGAACTTCAATTTGGAAAAGTTGTGAATGTTTCTATTATTTTTTGTAAAAACCAAGAACATTTGTTTGGCACAAAATTAAAAGTTTTTACAAAGAGTGAAAAGAAAGCGCATCAGAATTATGTAATATACACACTACTCACAAAAAGTTTGGGATATTTGGCTTTCGGGTGAAATTTATGGAAAATGTCATCACCATGAAAGTCGGGCATTTAAGTAGAAGCAGCAAAGGTGATTTCCTCATTTCAATTTATTGAAACAAAAGCCGACACCAGTGCTGGGTATACCGCCACAAAATGTCAATGTCTCAAGGTATGTGGCATTCATCATCTGGTTCCGCAGACCATTGTTCACAATGAAGTGTTCATCAGTGTGGGATGGGGCCAACGGAAGACCACTTCTCTGCCTTTCTGTGACTCCTCCAGTCTCTCTGTATCTCAGATACAACCTGCTGATGACACTCTCTGACACTCTAAGCTCAGTGGCCACTTCCATCCTTCTGTCTGAGAACATCTTTCTTGAAGCCTTGCAATGTCAAGATACTGCTAATAAATTGTTATATGTCGTCTTCGTCTCATGATGTCAAAATGTGAACAGCATGATGAGAAGGACTGTTTAAATTGAACCAGGACATTTATTGGGTGATTCATGGATCAAACACCTGTTGAAGAGTTGGACATGTCATTCAGAAGTTTAGAGAAGGTCACATTAAGTTAACCTGTAAAGGTTAGAGTTAGAGATGAGCGAATCTATTCGCCGCTTGGAAGATTCGATACGAATCTTTGTTATTTTTTACACTGAAGCGAATCTGAATATTTTCAGATTCGCTTCGGAAGATTCTCTTAAATCTTTGTATGCTAACGCTACATATGCATAATATAATTTGTACGCTAATTCTACAGATCTAATAATTTGTACGCTAATGTTTTCGCGGGAATATTCGCGGAACACAAATATTTTGTTACGCAACTTCAAATCAAATCTTTGGCAAATCTTACTTAAAATTCGGCGAATATTCGCTTATCTCAACTTAGAGTGCATTTTAGGTTCATCCTGAAATTTCATCCACAAGCCAAATATCCCTAACTTTTTGTGAGTAGTGTATATGTATGTATGTTCAGGCCCCCTGCTGCTCCTCTGAAATGAACTGCCACAGAAATTATTGGAGTAGCTTTTGCAATGTTTGACCGACCAATGCAGTCATTTCAGGGGAGCAGCATGGGGACTTCATGGCGTACAGGGCCACCATTTTCATGATCAGTGGGGGTCCTATGGATGGGGATAACTTCCTACTGGAATACCCCTTTCAGTAGTCTTGGATGAGCCACGACAAGCATCTGAATGACACAATAAAACAGGAAGTTGCATGGTTGAACTAACCACACCCCTACTTAAAGGGGTTGTCCAGTCATTGATATTGATGACCTATTGTCAGGATAAGTCCTCAATATCTGATCGGCGGGGATCCTACACCACACCCCCGCCGATCAGCTGTTTGAAGAGGAGACAGTGCTCCATGTGACTTGGAAGTGTAGAGAAACAATGAGTACTCACTCCCTTCACTTGAATGTACTTGTAATTATACTATGTCACCGCTCCATAGGAGACCAGGCATAATGTGAAGACCAGGAAGCGATACTAGCATGGAGCACGGCTTCCTCGTCTCACAGCTGATCGTCATAGATACTGGGTGTAGGACCTCCACCGTTCAGATATTGATGACCACCCTGTTGATTGGTCATCAACATTAATGGCTGGACAACCCCTTTAAGTTAGACATCCATCACAGATCTTAACCAGAGAACTCTCCCACAAGATCCTCTCTTTGCCTGAAGTTGTGTCCCCATTGCCTTACCACACCAGGAGGTGTATATTTGCACTTAGGTCAAAAACAACAAATTTTTAAAGAAAAATAAAAAATCATGTCAAGATGACTTGGTCATTACCTTTGGAATTTCTTTCAATTTTGTAGCCTGGTCCCATTGCTTCACATTTGTCAGAGATAATTGAGTAATGGAGACTCACATTTAGAAGTCGAAAGAAAGCATCATTTTCACCTGCTGAGAAGCAACACGTCTGGAGAACTCATCAAAGCCCATTCACTTTGTTAACTTTCAGATGCTACTTATTTATAAAAAAAAAAAAAGTCCATTTCATTCACAGAGCATTGAATGTGCTTCTTAGAAATGACGCCCCGCAGCTGTACGCTGACAGTAGGATAGACTGTCAATTTGTAGGCGCATTAACTTTCGGCTTGGGTTAAGCCCAACATTGTTCTTATATTCATCTTACTTGTCATTTTCAATGCGCTGCTTGGCGCAAAGAAAATGGCCTGGAATAAAAGAACACACTGTGAATTACCATAGGACATACATTAAAAGTCGGCTTGACAAATGGTCTTCATCCTCTAAAGTCAACGCGGCGTTGAGAGGGTTAAACTCTCTTTCCGACGCTTGACAGGCGGTAGAATCCTCAATCATTTGCAAAACTGAAACCTCACCAAGTCTTCCAGACTGACAGATCTCTGAATTAGTGTTACGGGAAGAATTTGTATCAATAACAATTACTATTAAATATTAAGAAGACGTTAAAAAACATGATGCAAAATGGGGTCTAAATCGGTCTGCAGCCACCAGGGTGCAATTCACTCAACATTGTATACTGTAGTCGTCTGTTAAATAATTTGCATTTAAGGTTTTTAGAGACAGTGTTGAATTGGCAAGATCCTTTTTAATGGCATCTTCATCTGTCTGCGGGTTCCTAATACAATAAAAGGATCATAACATGTTCCAAAAAGTGCTTTCATAAATTATCTGCCACCATACATGAGTACTCCATGCCCTGCCTCCTCCGGCACATTCTTCTGTCTCCCTGGCAAAAATGGTTCTTAACTCAAAAAGTTTACTTGTACATAACTCATCAACCATCAATCCACTGTTTATGTCACCCTGTAAAAGAAAAGAACATTGACTCTTGCAGGTAGTCTTAGTTTTGTGTTTCAGCCCCATTTATTGGGTGGCTGGGTGATTCCATGGATTTTGGTCCAACTACAGTAACATCCGTGCAGAGACTTCAGGTTTTGTCCTTGATTAGATGGGTTTTCTCAGGCATCCTTCATTTTTGGTGCCCAAATAAAGCTTCCAAGATCTAGCAAGAAAGCATAGGTTACAAGCTCTGATTATTGAAACTACAGTGATCCCTCAAGATGCAATGTCCTCAGGATACAATATTTCAAGCATACAATGGTCTTTTCTGACCCATCGTAAGTTGAAACCAGAACCAACATACAAAGTCTCCGACTCAGATCCAACCAATTAAGGCCACTTCTCTGGTAAATATCTCTATTAGTTACTAGTTATCAGCTATTCCTGACTGTTATATGTAAGGACTGGTTTTATCTTTCTTAGTTATCTGCTTATTTTTCTTGGATGACATTTTGGGGCTTTGGAACCGATTACTCAACTTACAATGGTTTCAACATACAATGGTCGTCCTGGTAACCAATTAATATTGTAACTTGAGGGACCACTGTATTCTATCACATAGAATGATTGTGGTAAATGTGGTTTAGGCAGGGATTAGTGAGAACAATGTTTCAGCAACGCTCTGAATGTTTAGTTGGGTTTTCTCCAAAAACATACTTCCTTGGTTTATTGGCTTCTTGTGAAACTAGGATAGGAGGGTATAAAGGGAGAGGTGAAACAGTAGCAAGATGGATGGATAAAGCCATGCACATAATGAACACATCATTGAGAACCTTGAAGACCCAGATAGAAGAACATTCAGGAGAAACACTGGTCACAGTTGTTGAAATCTGGGTGATGTTTATTTAAGGATTTCCATTTACATGGACATCCTAGGTCACCCACTGAGTCCCCTCTATTAGCCAAGCTAAGCTTTCATCTGAAGTACTCATGACCATCATGTATCACATAGTTTCCTATTCATTTGAATGGACAGGAATTACAGCAGTCATATCTTCAACAATCAAATGTCAGGCTGGCTGCATTTATCCTTATTAACATGACACATTTTTCCTGAGTATTTTATTAGGTCATAGTCTTGTTGCTTGTCTTATAAGTAGAGATGAGTGAATCTATCTGGCGCTTCATAGA
Source organism: Rhinella marina (assembly GCA_900303285.1). Lineage (NCBI taxonomy): Eukaryota > Metazoa > Chordata > Amphibia > Anura > Bufonidae > Rhinella > Rhinella marina. The sequence goes on along the minus strand of ONZH01013022.1, from coordinate 142,128 downwards.
TTCGATACAAATCTTGGTTATTTTACGCTGCAAAGCGAATCCGAATTTTTTGAGATTCGCTCTGTTAGATTAAAAAATGTTCTTAAGGCTTTCTGCGCATTCTCTACGTACTTGTCCGATAAATTGTACGCTAATGCTACTTATAAGTTACTCTATACGCTGTTGCTTATAAATTCAATTAATTAGCAAACTTTTACTGTTCGTTATTCGTTCGGCAAAAGCCGGATAAGAAAGCGGTCACCTGACCTAGTGGGCAGGGCTTGCTCTGATTGGCTCAGGCTCGGTAAGCCAGTGACGCATCTCTTCTGCTACGACTGCTGAAATGAGCAGAAACACTGTGTGTGAAGTTCTGAGACTCTGAGACCTGTGTTGTTGAAATTGGGGTGTAATTGTTCCGGGAATCCATATTACACATCAGGGATACTGCAGGGCAAGTGCAGGGCCAGTTCAGGGCTAGTAATTATTCAGGCAGGGAGAGAGATAGGGAGAGAGACAAAGGACCAGCTGCAGGGCCACAGAGTCAAGTGAAAATATCTGGCATGGAAAAGCAAAAGAGGGGTCCAGTTCCAGCCAGACCTCGAGCTTTAAAAAAAAGGAGAAGGTGACATAGGGCAGCAGTGCCAAAGGACCTGTAGCCGGAGCTTCTACTTGTAGTATTCACAATACTTGGCCGGTGTTCCACCGGGAAAACCCACCAAGGCACAAAATTGTAGTGGAGGAGAAAGTGGATGAGGTAGTGGAGAGGATGGCACGCTCATCTCAGTCTCAGCCGGATGATCTGTTGTCATTTGCTGATACAGTATCCATATGAAGCCAGGGGTCAGACTCCGAGCATTCCTCCTGCTCCACCATTCCTCTCCAGCAAAGCCCGTCATTTTTGTACGCAATTTGTACGCTCATGCGTACGTGTTCACCTAAGTTGCGTACCTTTTAAAACTGAACGTTCGTTATTAGTGCGCGATTGTTCTCAAAACACCACGTAATAACGTATGATTTGTACGCAGATGTTCGGCGAAGTGAATTTTGGATGATTCGCTCATCTCTACTTATAGGTAATGATAATCTCCATCCTTCAGCATGCATTTTGCAAATTTTTCCCTAGTATTTAGTCGGTCTATCCATCATCCAGGGACAATAAATTCTGGAGAACACAAAGAAACAGCAGTTCCCATAATACAAATGATCTCATATAGAGAAAATATTTTTTTACTATGTTTCTTCCAAACAAATGTCTCAAAAACTCTTGAGCATTCTTCAAATTATTGGCAAACTTTTTCTGTAAGACCAGTATTAGTATCTTCCTGTGTGTCCTCCTAAAAAGGTTCACAGTTGAGGACAATAAGGACTGCGTCCAACCGCTAGTCATTGGGTCTGTAGGAGATTAAATATTTTATTGATTTGGAAAATAGTCCAAGTAGAATTGAATATACAGCGCCCTGTTGGAGATCTTTGAGGAAATAAGTCAATTGGATAAGCCATGAACCAATAGAGTCCTTCACTGACTTCAACCCTTTGAAGACAGCGAGGACTTGCAGTGTAAACATCGCCTCATAATTTAATGGTAGATTGAAAATGGAAACAAAAAAGCTAATTTAAAAAAAGTCACTAAAAGAGCTTTAGTTATGGGCTGTTAATCAGGAAGTGTATCTGCCAAAACAACACCTTACTCTGTGGATTTTTTTGTTCTTCTCACTGTGCTGTGGAGGATGAAATGAAGATGTTAATTACACATTCTGTTAAATGAAACATCTATCCTGTATCTGCGGGGCCAAACAAAGATACACTGCGGAAGCTCATCTTTATCATTGAGTCGGAAGTGTTTGGTCTTGAGACTTTGACTACATGCAGTTACAGTACCTACAAGGATGGGTTTAAAAAGTTTGTAAGGTTTTTTGCGACGTTTAGGCATCCATATGTCTAGAAAGATTTCCTGTGATAGGATTCCTTTATTTTGTCAATGAAGTCTGAGCTTGGGTTACCTAAGATCATGAGAATAATCACAGCAGAAGGGGAAGAGTAGGTTGATCTTGTGGTGGCAGTAACCTGTCCACTTGCGATGATGTTAGAGGGGACAGGGTTTTATGAGAGGGAAATGGAGACAAAAAGGAGGACTCAGGCTGAGAGCTCAGGGTCCTCTATCAGTGCAGAACATTTCAGGTGAAGAGGGCACTGATTCAGTGACTAGGGCTGAGCAAACTGTGGAAGTTCGGGTTCGCAGGGTTCAGCCAAACTTCAGGTCAAAGTTCGGGTTCGGGACCCGAATTTGAGCCCTGAACCCGGACAATGGGGACCCAAGCATTACTTTATTATTTTCTGTTATAACATGGCCATTTAGGGGTTAAAAAAAAAAAACAACTCACCTCATCCACTTGATTGCGCTGCCGCAGTGTCTTCTGTCTCCTTTCAGCAGGACCTGCAAAAGGACCTGCAATGACATCACTGTGCTCTCCACATGGTGACGTCATCGCAGGTCCTTCTATCTTCATTTAGCAAGATCTGCCAAAGGACCTGCAAAAGGACCTGTCATCGCAAGTCCTTTTGCAGGCCCTGCTGAAAGGAGATAGAAGACACTGTGGCAGCGCTCTAGCAGTAATCTGTCCACTCACAATGAGGCTGGTCAGGACAGTATTTCATGTGAAAAGGGCAGTATTAAGTTTTATAGAAAATGGAGCCATGGACAGCAAAAAAAGCAACCTCTTACACACACTTCACTTTTTAGACAGTAGTTGTCAACATTGAAATGCCTGATGGGTTAATTGTAAGCTCTCTGGCAGTTGGTTTTGCTTGTTCTGGTTCTGAGGCAATGGAGACAGGAGGCAGGCAGGGGCGCACCACCAATGAGGTCAGGTGAGGTAACCACCTCAGGCAACACCAGGTAGGGGCAAAAGGGGGGCAGCAGAAGAGCCATGGGCTGAAGGGAAGGGGTTAGGTAAAGGAATTGGCATTAGAGAGGGAGGGGTCCAATTTCAGTTTTCGCCTCAGTCAGCAAAAAGGCTATGTGCACCCCTGGAGGCAGGCAAGGAGCCGGGTGCCAGCAGCCAGGACTTGCTTGTCTCTCTCACTCGATGATATTAGTCAGCAACTTTGTTATGCTTCAGTAATGGAAATAACTCACATGTAACACCCACACAGAACACATTCCATCCTTCTTTATGGGAAAAGATGGATCATAAAGCATCCATTACAGGTGTATCTGTATCATGTTATCGGGATTTGTAAGTATCGGGGAGGGGGGGGAGTCAATGGGGTTAGCTGTTTTCCTTTCTATATCATTAGCTTGTTTGTACCATGATCATACAATGAGCAGAAAGAGCAGCTACACTCCGTTCTAACCCAATAACACTGTTGGTGATGCATTTTTTCTTTGCAATGTAAGTGCTTTAAGTCATTAATTAACTGCTTGTCAATGAGCACTTTCTCCTTTGTTGCAGTTGACAAATGTTCAGTGTACCATGCTATAAGGTTTGCTCCTGAGTGCACTTAATATATGTTAAGTGTCCTGAAATTATTTAATGCAATATTAAAATAGGCCTTATTATACGTCGTCTCTGGCTGAGACTCGCTCTCCTTTATCTTCGCATCCATTAAATCCCCAGGATCCTGGATAAATCATCTTGCATTTGTCATCTTAACAGCCAGCCAGTTTTTCCTTGCGAGGAGATGTGGGCGGGTGAACGACGTTGATGTCATCAAAGCCTGAATTAATAAATATGTTTTATGGCCGAATTGGGGAGGATTTCTGAAAAGAAAGAACAAATAGGCCTTTATGAAGCAAAACAAAATCCAATTTACAGCGGTCGGAGCGGTCGCCCACTAAAATCTACCAGTCAAAAATGATTTCTAACAAATGCAGGCAGTTGCCTACCGTATTTTTTACTGAATAAAAAGAGTAGAAAAAAGTGGGATGGCACTACACCAACAATCCTGTAAACAATACCGGTCTGAAGGACATCGCAAGAAGGAGATCATGTATACCGGTGGTGCTCAGCTTCCATAAAAAAGTTCAGACAATAGCACAGCAATCACGTAGAGAAGAAAAAGCGGCAACTCACCAAAGGTATCTTCTTATTTATTTACGTGGCAAAACACTTACAGAAAAAGTGCATGGGGGCGGACGGACAGTATCACACCTCGCGGCAGGCGGCAGGCGACGGCCATTTCGCGCGAAATCGTACTTAGGGACTCCATTGACAATTTCCCAGTTATCGCTTTTAGAAAAACTTGTACCCTCAGAAATAAGTTGGTTACAAGTAGGTTTCGGGAGGAGGAGGAAGGTATCTGGTTGAAGAGATAGGGAATTACAAATGTGGAAATTGTAATTATTGCATTTATAATGGTCAAAAAACATTGTTAAAAATAGGAGGTGTAGAACATAGAGTAAAACAATTCATTACCTGTAAAAGTAAGTTTGTCGTCTATATGGTCTATTGTATATGTGGGAGGTTTTACATTGGTAAAACCATTAGGTGCCTACAGGAAAGGTTCAGGGAACATTTTGCATCCATAACCAGTGGAAAAGGATGCCCACGGCTCATAGAACATATCAGAAAGGATCACGCAGGTGATCCAAAGGTGATGAGGTTTGTAGGGGTAGAGTTGGTCCCTATATGTCCACAAGGGGGCGACAGACATTTGGACCTACTGAGAAAAGAGGCAAGATGGATCATGCGCTCCGAAGCGATGGGTCCCCTAGGTTTAAATGACAAAAATGACCTCAGTGTGTTTTTATCATGAAGTATTGTTAGATTTGTTTTGATTTTTGTATTATTGTGTACTGTTCCGTCTGTAGCCGTAACGCGCATGCGCGCTTCGGCTTACAGAGGTTAAAAGGTGGAGACTCACAGCGTCATGATGTCACAGGCCTGACGAAGCGCGATTTCGCGCGAAACGGCCATCGCCTGCCGCCTGCCGCGAGGTGTGATACTGTCCGTCCGCCCCATGCACTTTTTCTGTAAGTGTTTTGCCACGTAAATAAATAAGAAGATACCTTTGGTGAGTTGCCGCTTTTTCTTCTCTACATGTTTGCCTACCGTATTTTTCACCCTATAAGACGCACCTAGGTTTTAGAGGAGGAAAATAAGAAAAAAAATTTGTCATCAGACCTCAGCTCAGAGCGCTAATCAGACCCCCAATGTTCATAAGACCTCAGATTAGACCCCACTAAGAATACCCCCAATTAGATCTCATATAAAAGCCCCATGCCTCCAATATCAGCCCCCAGTGCCTCCAATTTCAGCCCCCAGTGCCTCTAATTTCAACCCCCAGTGTCTCTTATGTCAGCCCCAGTGCCTCTTATGTCAACCCCCATGCCTCCTTTGTCAGCCCCAATGCCTCCTTTGTCAGCCCCAATGCCTCCTTTGTCAGCCCCAATGCCTCCTTTGTCAGCCCCAATGCCTCCTTTGTCAGCTCCCATGCCTCCTTTGTCAGCTCCCATGCCTCCTGTGTTAGCCCCCATGCCTCCTTTGTCAGCCTGCATGCCTCCTTTGTCAGCTCCCATGCCTCCTTTGTCATCCCCCATGCCTCCTTTGTCAGCCCCCATGCCTCCTTTGTCAGATCCCATGCCTCCTTTGTCAGCCCGCATGCCTCCTTTGTCAGCTCCCATGCCTCCTTTGTCAGCTCCCATGCCTCCTTTGTCAGCTCCCATGCCTCCTTTGTCAGCTCCCATGCCTCCTTTGTCAGCTCCCATGCCTCCTTTGTCAGCTCCCATGCCTCCTGTGTTAGCCCCATGCCTCCTTTGTCAGCTCCCATGCCTCCTTTGTCAGCCCCCATGCCTCCTTTGTCAGCTCCCATGCCTCCTGTGTTAGCCCCCATGCCTCATGTGCCAGCCCCCATGCCTCATGTGTCAGCCACCATGCCTCCTGTGTTAGCCCCCATGCCCTGTTACCCATGCCTATGTTAGCCCCCATGCCTCCTGTGTTAGCCCCATGCCTCCTGTGTTAGCCCCATGCCTCCTGTGTTAGCCCCCATGCCTCCTGTGTTAGCCCCCATGCCTCCTGTGTTAGCCCCCATGCTTCCTTTGTCAGCCAGCAGCCTCAGAACACATAAAATAAGAAAGCCACTTACCTCCCCTGCTCCTGGACGCCTCCGCTCTTCACCGACCGCGCTCTGCTCCTCCTGCTGTCGGCTGTGCCGTGAACTGGCGTGCACAGCGTGAGGTCACAGAGCGCCCTCACGCTGTGCGCAGCCCTGCACAGCCGAGCGGAGGACCAGGAAGTGGTAAGTATAGATCCTTCACCGCTTCCTTGTCTTTCGGTGCTAATGAGCGCTTCCTTAATGGAAGCGCTCATTAGCATTCGCCCCATAAGACGCAGGGACACTTTTCTCCCACTTAATGCGTCTTATAGGGCAAAAAATACTGTAAATTATTTGAGGCCTTTTTCCTGTTTCCCGTGCACCATTCCAAATTCTGACAGCTTATTTGTAAAATTCTGGGAGGCCTGTAATTACCACTAGGGGAATATCCGTATGATAGATGACTGTATACAGATCGCCCCCTAGTGGTGACAAAGGTAGTGAAGATTTTTACAAGTTTCCTTTACAGGAACTGAAGACCAGACTTCTGTGCATAAATAAACCAGGACTCTAAAACCTAATCAAATATATAAAAACATTTGAAACAATTGATTCTGCCAATCTTGTAGAGATAATATTGTAAAAGAAAGTGTGCTTTAACCCCTTAGTGACCAGCCTGTTTTGCACCTTTGTGACAAACAGTTTTTTTTTTTTTCATTGTCGCTATAAGTTTTTTTTTTTTTCCATTTTTTCGTTATTGTAGTCATATTATGAAGGTTTTTTTTTTTTTTTTCCTGGACACATTGTATTTTTTAATGGCTCCATTTTGGAGTACACATAACTTTTATTAACTCGTTCACGGGGCATTAAGGCTACTTTCACACTTGTGTTGTGGTTTTCCGGTATTGAGATCCGGCAGAGGATCTAAATACTGGGAAAAAAAACGCTTCTGTTTTTTCCCCATGCTTTCTGAATGGAAAGAGATCCGTTCAGGATTCATGAGGATATGTCTTCCGTTCCGGCAGCTTTCAGTTTTGTGACCGGACACAAAAACCGCAGCAAGCTGTAATTTTGTGGCCGGTCATGAAAACGGGGAAAAAAAAAAAGGATCCGGCACTGAAACCAATGTAAGTCAATAGTGACAGATCCGTTTTTTTAGGAGACTAAAAATGTATTTAGTGCCTGATCCGTTTTTTTTCAGTTTTGATTTAACATAACCGCATCCTAATGGAACGGATGCATCCTGATTTGCAAAATCAAAACGGATCCATTTAATTCCAGTATTGAGATCCTCTGCCGGATCTCAGTACCAGAATTACCGTAACAACGCAAGTGTGAAAGTAGTCCAAAAAAAAAATAATTTCTACAGAGCTATGTGAGCGCTTGATTTTAGTGAGATGACTTGTAGTTTTTATTATAATCATTTTATTGTTATTACTATTTTTTATTTTATTTTTTTTGTGTCCGATACAGCAATTCTGTACATTTTTTTGATGTTCACTGTTCACTTTATTTTTATCATTGGAAAGCATTTATTCAAAAAAATGTTTTTTTTTTTTTAAAACATTTTCATATACGATTATTAAATTTTTTCATTTTACACTTTTTGGTGTGTTTTTAAAACATTTTCATACAAGTTTGTTTATGTTTATTTATTTATATATTATTTATTCTACTTTTTAGTCCCACAAGAAGACTTTGCGATGCTCAGATTTCTTCCATAATACACTATAATATTTATATGTCTCTAAACCATTGGATGACAACCGGTATGATTGTGATTATAGGCAACGTAGGTTGTTACCTAATTCTCCCAGACTGCTGAATATCAAGTCTACCCCCTTACCTAAAAGTAGACAGATTTACAATTCCTGCGATATGGCAGCCATATTGGTTTCCCTCCATATTTCCCAGAAAATATCAGCTGGATAGAATTTTTGACGAACTGAGAGTCACATGTTTACTAAGATTTTTTAAAAATGTTTAAAATTTAAGAACAAATTCTCTTACATGATGTATTTGAGTTATTATGCAGAGACTGATATACTGTGGCCAATGCAAGGCTCTTCTTGCAAACAATGATGAAACCTACAAAAACATAAAGGAGTAGAATGACACCCTGTGACCCAGGAGGATTTTTTTTTGCTCATTGTACGTACTCACGGAAAAGCTGGGTTCGTGACCTTACAAGATGGTACAAGTGCTATCTCCTCCGGCTTTCAGCAAAAGACCTTGTGAAATGTCAGGTATTATGGTGTTTGGAGGATGGGCGGCTTGATTCTTAACGATGGACGCTCGCTGTATTTAAACTCTCGATTGAAGGTCAGTACTTCTATTAAATGAATTTTTGACAGAAATTAGCTGGATGCTTGAATTGCAGCTGACAATAATGTCAGGTTTTCTGAAGACGTCGTGTGTGATAAGGCCAGACTTCCGATGCTGTAGTCATTGTGTGCCGCTGCCATGACAGGTTTGACACAATGTAACACAATGCAATCGCTGCATTTAATTTAACATTAAAACCTGTTCCAGAAGATGAAGATACATTGTTAACTTGAGTATCCCATATAGTGTATGTCTTGTCACCTTGCATAACTCATATACTCTTTGTACTTATAGTTACCTTGTAGAAGTTCTACATTGTACATATTGTTACCTTGTACTGTAGAAACCATACAAATTGCTTGCATCACAGAGCTGGTCATTGTAATTCATAGCAGATGGTTTCATTTACTGGCTTGCTGTCCTCTAGGTAAGACATTGTGGTGAGATTTCTGAGGTCCAAAGATAGGAAAAAGTGGGGAGCAGGTATATATTGTAGCTTGAGACAGGGGTCAGTACTATCTGTACCTATATCATTTACAGGGAGAGACAGGGAGGCAGTACTATCTGTACCTACATCATTTACAGGGAGAGACAGGGAGGCAGTACTATCTGTACCTATATCATTTTCAGGGAGAGACGGGGACAATACTATCTGTACCTATATCATTTACAGGGAGAGACAGGGAGGCAGTACTATCTGTACCTACATCCTTTAGAGGAGGATACATGGAGGCAGTACCATCTATACCTACACCATTTACAGGGAGAGACAGGGAGGCAGTACTATCTGCACTTACATCATTTACAGGGAGGCAGTACTATCTGTACCTACATCATTTAGAGGAGGATACAGGGAGGCAGTACTATCTATATCTACATCATATACAGGGAGAGACAGGGAGGCAGTACTATCTGTACCTACTTCATTTAGAGGAGGATACAGGGAGGCAGTACTATCTGTATCTACATCACTAACAGGGAGAGACAGGAAGGCAGTACTATCTGTACCTACATCATTTATATGGAGATACAGGGAGACAGCACTATCTGTACCTATACAAAGTGTAATAAATTTCAGTCTCAGTTCAGTTATTTTATTCATTTTCAGACCCCCATGATATTCACTTTGGAACCTGCTCCTGGTTTCATACATTTCACATGTGAGGGTGTGGCCCCTTAGTAATACCTGTTGGTTCAATGTGTCCATCATGCTGCTATCTTCTCCCTGCACATGCCCTTACAGCCTGTGTAAGCCGCCCTCCCTACATTCTCTCCCCTCTCCACACTCTTATCTGCCATGCACACCTCCTCCCCCTCCCTACTGCTATCTCAAACACTGAGAGAAGGGAGAGGGAAAGAAGAGAGGCATCAGAAACAAGAACAGTGCAGATTTGGGTCAGATTCAGCAGCTCCATCTCCTAGGTGAAGGACTTAAACATACTCTACAGAAGCAAAATAGTTGGAAATACTATTTGGACAACCAGACCCCAACCCCCTACGCCCAAAACAAGGAGAAAGTGTCCACAGGCTTTTTTTAATAGTAGATGAGCTCAGTTCCTTTCTAGGGGCTTCCCCTCTAATCCACAAAGCAGTCGCAACGATGATCTACACATCACTGTAGGTATGTAATTAATTAATATCATCGTCTCTGGGATTAATAGAAACAAACGCAAAAAGACGAGTGTATTATGAAGTGATAAAGTGAGAACCGGGGCGGCTGTGCCGCTGCTATTATCACCTGAGTTCATTACCGCTTATCCCGACACACAGTGAACATATTATACGTCTTTTGTATTACTGTACATTGTCGGCTTTTGTGGAGCTGCTGTTTGCCGCCAGCTGCTATCATCATCTCTGCAGCCGCTCTGATTACTATGATGAAAAGTAATTTACCAGTGGATGAGAAGGAAATGTTTTCATCTGCACACCTTCTCGTTTAACCCCCTAATAGGCCCAGCCGTTTAGACCTTAAAGGGGTCGTGTCCTCTCAGATATTGATGGCATATGTCGCTAGGAAATGCCACCAATTTCAGATATGTCCAGGTCCCACCTTTTGGACCCAATACTATCTCTGGAATAGGTTCCCCCAAAGTGAAGAAGAGTGCACCAGGCAGGTGCAGTCACCTTCCATTCACTTCTATAGGAGTTTGGTTAATAGCTGAGCCAGCACGTGTGGCTTTTCAGATCTCCCATAAATGTGAATTGAGAGTGTGCTGATCTCCATTCACTTCTATGGGGGTGCCCGAAATAGATGAGCCAGCACTATTATAGGAAGTCCCATAGAAGGGAATGGAGACCTCACCACTCACCAGAGATGGGACCTGCACCCATCTGCATCTCGTTGCTCCACCACCACTTCTCAAATCATGCAAATTGACACAGACGTTGAGGGAGAAGTACAGCAGCAGCATCTCTGTCCTTTCAGAGCTTTAAACTGCAGCTTGGCTTTTTCTGGTTGGCTGCTGTTTCTACACACAAGCCCGTTTTCTGCTACACATGAAGCTACCGTACAGAAAACAGATCGCCACTTAAGCAACTATATAATGATTGTAAATTACAAGTAACTAGAGATGGGCGAACCTGTGGAAGTTTTGGCCAAAGTTCTGTCAAAGTTTGGGTACGGGAACCAAATTTGACCCCGAACCCCATTGAAGTCAATGGGGGCCCAAACATTATTATTTTCCGTTATAACATGGTTATAGCAGACACTAATAGCATTCTTAAGACAGAATGCAAAAGAATATGGTCATTCAGGGGTAAAAAACAAAAAACAACTCACCTCATCCATTTGATCTTCTTTCAGCAGGACCTGCCAAAGGACCTGCGACAACTTCATTGCAGGTCCTTTGGCAGATCCTGCTGAAAGAAGATAGAAGAAGCTGCTGCAGAACGATTAAGTGGATGAGGTGAGTTGTGTTTTTTTTTTTTTTACCCCGAAATGGCCATATTCTTTTGCATTATGTCTTAAGAATTCTATTATTTTCCACTATCACCATGTTATAACAGAAAATAATAAATCAGTGAAGTGAAAAAGTCTGGGTTCGGGTCCGGGTACCTAAACTCACAAAGTTTTGTACAAACCTGAACTTTGCATTTTGGGTTCACTCTTCCCTACAAGTAACTAAAGTACAAGTAAAAGAGTATTTGTCAGGGTCAGATTGGGGGTCCTTGGGCCCCCCCAGAGACAAATATTCTCAGGGCTCAAACGTTATTTCATCAATTAAATCTAAAACACAGACTTCTAAGGCAGCTCCAAAACTATTTTTTTTCCTGGACCTTTAGGGCCCACTATGGGATCATATCTTGGCCCATCAGAGGATCCTCTGGAACTACGGTGGGACAGTCTGACGCTGGTAGTTGCCATATAGTCTGAAAATATATAGACTGTATAGACTGGAAAAACCTAGTTTATGACATACACACTGAAGAGGGAGCTTTAGATATGTGCAAGGGTGGACACAGACACCAGAGGATCCCTTTGCAAGAGTCAGAGAAAGGATACCGTGCCTCAAAGATAGCTTTTTATAAACTCCTCTCTTCAATGTATCCATCAAACGGTAATTGTGAATTATTGAATTCATTCGTTTAGTCTTTTATGTAGCTGCTGTTAAGCTGGCAGCGTCCCCCTCCGCCCCCACTGACAGGGCCCGAGCTCAGGTCACACAAATGGTATGTCCACCCCTGGTTCTGAGGCTGAAGCTGGAGAGCAGGTCGGGCCCTCCGGTGATCTTGGAACTCCCACCTGTGTGACAGCGGCAGGGATACGGTGAGGAGTTTGATATTTGCATTAATAAGCTACTCCCAGTCATCACTCCCCCTGCGGCCCGACGCTTCATTCAATTCCGCGCTAATTGCAGTTGAAGCCTAGACCTATTTTTTTCCCTTCAATTTAGCCTCTAGATCTTGATTAGACGGGTCAAGACGGGGTCAGTCAGGTACCTTGGACTCTGTCCAAACAGGCGGCCGAGCTCTGCGTGAAGAAGCTCTGATTAATGCTGCTGATTTGTAAGAACTAATGAGGGGAATAGCGATGCCGTGGACTACCTGCCGGAATAGCAGCGACGCGCCGCCGCCTCTGCTTACCCGACACAGAAATGCTGGAATGTGCATTTTCAGGCTGGCAGGAGCCACTAAATGATCTCTTGACCGCTCACCATCAGCGTTTGTTGGGGAAATAAGTTAATCTCCGGCACAATGAGATACAATTGAATCATGAGGTCCAAAAGTTAAAGTCAAACATGTTTTGAACTTGAGCAATTGATTTTGAAGTCAAGAAGGCGAACAAGTGATATCGCTGTGTGGCCGAGTCCGTTATCTGACAAATATACTAATTACTATACCGCCGCAGATTGTCTGGAAGCAGCAAGGACATTGTTTGACACTAGGGATGAGCAAACCTAAACTGCAAAATAATAAAATGACCCGAAAACCGAACCCGAACCTGGATTGTTTCACTGAAGTCTGGGTTCGGGTCATTTTATTATTTTCCGTTATAACAAGGTTATAGAGGAAAATCATAGCATTCTTAAGACAGAATGCAAAATAATATGGCCATTTAGGGGAAAAAAAGAAATAAAACAACTCACCTCATCCATTTGATCATGCTACCTCAGTGTATTCTGTCTTCTTTCAGCAGGACCTGTCAAAGGTTCTGCTGAATGAAGATAGAAGGACCTGCGATGACGTCACTGCGCTAACCACGTAGTGAGTGCAGTGCTGTCACCACAGGTCCTTTTAAAGGTGCTGCTGAAAGAAGATAGAAGAGACTGCGGCAGCGCAATCAAGTGGATGAGGTGAGTTGTTTGTGAGTTGTTGGTTTTTTTTCACCTCTAGATGACCATATTCTTTGGCATTCTATCCTAAGAATGCTATTATTTTTCGCTATAACCGTGTTATAATGGAAAATAATAAAGTGAAGTTCAGGTCCCTATTGACTTTAATGTAGTATAGTAGTTATATTCTTGTACATAGGAGCAGTATTATAGTAGTTATATTCTTGTACATAGGAGCAGTATTATAGTAGTTATATTCTTGTACATAGGAGCAGTATTTAGTAGTTATATTCTTGTATATAGGAGCAGTATTATAGTAGTTATATTCTTGTACATAGGAGCAGTATTATAGTAGTTATATTCTTGTACATAGGAGGCAGTATTATAGTAGTTATATTCTTGTACATAGGAGCAGTATTATAGTAGTTATATTCTTGTACATAGGAGCAGTATTATAGTAGTTATATTCTTGTACATAGGAGCAGTATTATAGTAGTTATATTCTGTACACAGATCAGTATTATAGTAGTTATATTCTTGTACATAGAGCAGTATATAGTAGTTAATATTCTGTACACAGATCAGTATGTTATAGTAGTTATATTCTTGTACATAGGAGCACCATTATAGTAGTTATATTCTTGTACATAGGAACATATTATAGTAGTTATATTCTTGTACATAGGAACAGTATTATAGTGGTTATATTCTTGTACATAGGGGGCAGTATTATAGTAGTTATATCTTGTACATAGGAGCAGTATTATAGTAGTTATATTCTTGTACCATAGGAGCAGTATTATAATGGTTATATTCTTTTACATAGGAGGCGTATTATAGTAGTTATATTCTTGTACATAGGAGCAGTATTATAGTATTATATTCTTGTATATAGGAGGCAGTATTATAGTAAGTTATATTCTTGTACATGGAACAGTATTATAGAAGTTATATTCTTGTACATAGGAACAGTATTATAGTAGTTATATTCTTGTACATAGGGGGCAGTAATTATAGAGTTATATTCTTGTACATAGGAGGCAGTATTATGGTAGTTATAATTCTTGTACATAGGAGGCAGTATTATAGTAGTTATATTCTTGTACATAGGAGGCAGTATTATAGTACTTATATTCTTGGTACATAGGAGCAGTATTATAGTAGTTATATTCTTGTACATAGGAGCAGTATTAAGTAGTTATATTCTTGTACATAGGAAAGTATTATAGTGGTTATATTCTTGTACATAGGAGCAGTATTATAGTAGTTATATTCTTGTAGCATAGGAGCAGTATTATAGTAGTTATTAATTCTTGTACATAGGAGCAGTATTATAATGCTTATATTCTTTACATAGGAGACAGTATTATAGTAGTTATATTCTTGTACATAGGAGCAGTATTATAGTAGTTTATTCTTGTACATAGGAGGCAGTATTATAGTAGTTATATTCTTGTACATAGGAGCAGTATTATAGTAGTTATATTCTTGTACATAGGAGCAGTATTATAGTAGTTATATTCTTGTACATAGGAGCAGTATTATAGTAGTTATATTCTTGTACATAGGAGCAGTATTGTAGTAGTTATATTCTTGTACATGGAAGCAGTATTGTAGTAGTTATATTCTTGTACATAAGAGCAGTATTATAGTAGTTATATTCTTTACATAGGAGCAGTATTATAGTATTTATATTCTTGTACATAAGAGCAGTATTATAGTAGTTATATTTTGGTACATAGAGCAGTATTATAGTAGTTATATTCTTGTATATCAGTATTATAGTAGTTATTCTTGTATAGGAGCAGTATTATAGTAATTATATTCTTGTACAGAGGAGCAGTATTATAGTAGTATATTCTTGTACAGAGGAGCAGTATTATATAGTTATATTCTTTGTACATAGGGGCATATTATAGTAGTTATATTCTTGTACATAGGAACAGTAATTATAGTAGTTATATTCTTGTACATAGGAGCAGTATGTAGTAGTTATATTCTTGTACATAGGAGCAGTATTATAGTAGTTATATTCTTGTACATAGGAGCAGTATTATAGTAGTTATATTCTTGTACATAGGAGCAGTATTATGTAGTTATATATTCTTGTACATAAGAAGCAGTATTATAGTAGTTATATTTTGTACATAGGAGCAGTATTATAGTAGTTATATTCTTGTATATAGGAGCAGTATTATAGTAGTTATATTCTTGTACAGAGGAGCAGTAGCAGTTATAGTAGTTATATTCTTGTACATAGGAGCAGTATTATAGTAGTTATATTCTTGTACATAGGAGCAGTATTATAAGTAGTTATATTCTTGTACAGAGGAGCAGTATTATAATAGTTATATTCTTGTACAGAGAGCAGTATTATAGTAGTTATATTCTTGTACAGAGGACAGTATTATAGTAGTTATATTCTTGTACAGAGGAGCAGTATATAGTAGTTATATTCTTGTACATAGGAGCAGTATTATAGTAGTTATATTCTTTGTACATAAGGAAGCAGTATTATAATGGTTATATTCTTTACATAGGAGGCAGTATTATAGTAGTTATATTCTTGTACATAGGAGCAGTATTATAGTAGTTATATTCTTGTATATAGGAGGCAGTATTATAGTAGTTATATTCTTGTACATAGGAGCAGTATTATAGTAGTTATATTCTTGTATATAGGAGGCAGTATTATAGTAGTTATATTCTTGTACATAGGAACAGTATTATAGAGTTATATCTGTACATAGGCAGTATTATAGTAGTTATATTCTTGTACATAGGGGGCAGTATTATAGTAGTTATATTCTGTACATAGGAGGCAGTATTATGGTAGTTATAGTTCTTGTACATAGGAGGCAGTATTATAGTAGTTATATTCTTGTACATAGGAGGCAGTATTATAGTACTTATATTCTTGTACATAGGAGGCAGTATTATAGTACTTATATTCTTGTACATAGGAGCAGTATTATAGTAGTTATATTCTTGTACATAGGAGCAGTATTATAGTAGTTATATTCTTGTACATAGGAACAGTATTATAGTGGTTATATTCTTGTACATAGGAGCAGTATTATAGTAGTTATATTCTTGTATATAGGAGCAGTATTATAGTAGTTATATTCTTGTAAATAGGAGCAGTATTATAATGCTTATATTCTTTTACATAGGAGACAGTATTAATAGTAGTTATATTCTTGTACATAGGAGCAGTATTATAGTAGTTATATTCTTGTATATAGGAGGCAGTATTAATAGTAGTTATATTCTTGTACATAGGAAGCAGTATTATAGTAGTTATATTCTTGTACATAGGAACAGTATTATAGTAGTTATATTCTTGTACATAGGAACATTATTATAGTAGTTATATTCTTGTACATAGGAGCAGTATTGTAGTAGTTATATCCTTGTTACATAGGAGCAGTATTGTAGTAGTTATATCTTGTACATAGGAAGCAGTATTATAGTAGTTATATTCTTGTACATAGGAACAGTATTATAGTGGTTATATTCTTGTACATAGGAGCAGTATTATAGTAGTTATATTCTTGTATATAGGAGCAGTATTATAGTAGTTATATTCTTGTAAATAGGAGCAGTATTATAATGCTTATATTCTTTTACATAGGAGACAGTATTATAGTAGTTATATTCTTGTACATAGGAGCAGTATTATAGTAGTTATATTCTTGTATATAGGAGGCAGTATTATAGTAGTTATATTCTTGTACATAGGAGCAGTATTATAGTAGTTATATTCTTGTACATAGGAGCAGTATTATAGTAGTTATATTCTTGTACATAGGAACATTATTATAGTAGTTATATTCTTGTACATAGGAGCAGTATTGTAGTAGTTATATTCTTGTACATAGGAGCAGTATTGTAGTAGTTATATTCTTGTACATAAGAGCAGTATTATAGTAGTTATATTCTTGTACATAGGAGCAGTATTATAGTATTTATATTCTTGTACATAAGAGCAGTATTATAGTAGTTATATTTTGGTACATAGGAGCAGTATTATAGTAGTTATATTCTTGTATATAGGAGCAGTATTATAGTAGTTATATTCTTGTATAGAGGAGCAGTATTATAGTAGTTATATTCTTGTACAGAGGAGCAGTATTATAGTAGTTATATTCTTGTACATAGGGGGCAGTATTATAGTAGTTATATTC
Source organism: Rhinella marina (assembly GCA_900303285.1). Taxonomy (NCBI): domain Eukaryota; kingdom Metazoa; phylum Chordata; class Amphibia; order Anura; family Bufonidae; genus Rhinella; species Rhinella marina. The sequence goes on along the minus strand of ONZH01013022.1, from coordinate 124,832 downwards.
TTGTACATAGGAACAGTATTATAGTAGTTATATTCTTGTACATAGGAGCAGTATTGTAGTAGTTATATTCTTGTACATAGGAGCAGTATTGTAGTAGTTATATTCTTGTACATAAGAGCAGTATTATAGTAGTTATATTCTTGTACATAGGAGCAGTATTATAGTATTTATATTCTTGTACATAAGAGCAGTATTATAGTAGTTATATTTTGGTACATAGGAGCAGTATTATAGTAGTTATATTCTTGTATATAGGAGCAGTATTATAGTAGTTATATTCTTGTACAGAGGAGCAGTATTATAGTAGTTATATTCTTGTACAGAGGAGCAGTATTATAGTAGTTATATTCTTGTACATAGGAGCAGTATTATAGTAGTTATATTCTTGTACAGAGGAGCAGTATTATAATAGTTATATTCTTGTACAGAGGAGCAGTATTATAGTAGTTATATTCTTGTACAGAGGAACAGTATTATAGTAGTTATATTCTTGTACATAGGAGCAGTATTGTAGTAGTTATATTCTTGTACAGAGGAGCAGTATTATAGTAGTTATATTCTTGTACAGAGGAGCAGATATATAGTAGTTATATTCTTGTACATAGGAGCAGTATTATAGTAGTTATATTCTTGTACAGAGGAGCAGTATTATAATAGTTATATTCTTGTACAGAGGAGCAGTATATTAGTAGTTATATTCTTGTACAGAGGAGCAGTATTATAGTAGTTATATTCTTGTACATAGGAGCAGTATTATAGTAGTTATATTCTTGTACATAGGAGCAGTATTATAGTAGTTATATTCTTTGTACATAGGAGCAGTATTATAGTAGTTATATTCTTGTTACATAGGAGCAGTATTAATAGTAGGTTATATTCTTGTACATAGGAGCAGTTATTATAGTAGTTATATTCTTGTACATAGGAGCATATTATAGTAGTTATATTCTTGTATATTAGGAGGCAGTATTATAGTAGTTATATTCTTGTACATAGGAACAGTATTATAGAAGTTATATTCTTGTACATAGGAACAGTATTATAGTAGTTATATTCTTGTACATAGGGGGCAGTATTATAGTAGTTATATTCTTGTACATAGGAGGCAGTATTATGGTAGTTATATTCTTGTACATAGGAGGCAGTATTATAGTAGTTATATTCTTGTACATAGGAGGCAGTATTATAGTACTTATATTCTTGTACATAGGAGGCAGTATTATAGTACTTATATTCTTGTACATAGGAGCAGTATTATAGTAGTTATATTCTTGTACATAGGAGCAGTATTATAGTAGTTATATTCTTGTACATAGGAACAGTATTATAGTGGTTATATTCTTGTACATAGGAGCAGTATTATAGTAGTTATATTCTTGTATATAGGAGCAGTATTATAGTAGTTATATTCTTGTAAATAGGAGCAGTATTATAATGCTTATATTCTTTTACATAGGAGACAGTATTATAGTAGTTATATTCTTGTACATAGGAGCAGTATTATAGTAGTTATATTCTTGTATATAGGAGCAGTATTATAGTAGTTATATTCTTGTACATAGGAGCAGTATTATAGTAGTTATATTCTTGTACATAGGAGCAGTATTATAGTAGTTATATTCTTGTACATAGGAACATTATTATAGTAGTTATATTCTTGTACATAGGAGCAGTATTGTAGTAGTTATATTCTTGTACATAGGAGCAGTATTGTAGTAGTTATATTCTTGTACATAGGAGCAGTATTATAGTAGTTATATTCTTGTACATAGGAACAGTATTATAGTGGTTATATTCTTGTACATAGGAGCAGTATTATAGTAGTTATATTCTTGTATATAGGAGCAGTATTATAGTAGTTATATTCTTGTAAATAGGAGCAGTATTATAATGCTTATATTCTTTTACATAGGAGACAGTATTATAGTAGTTATATTCTTGTACATAGGAGCAGTATTATAGTAGTTATATTCTTGTACATAGGAGCAGTATTATAGTAGTTATATTCTTGTACATAGGAGCAGTATTATAGTAGTTATATTCTTGTACATAGGAGCAGTATTATAGTAGTTATATTCTTGTACATAGGAGCAGTATTATAGTAGTTATATTCTTGTACATAGGAGCAGTATTGTAGTAGTTATATTCTTGTACATAGGAGCAGTATTGTAGTAGTTATATTCTTGTACATAGGAGCAGTATTATAGTATTATATTCTTGTACATAAGAGCAGTATTATAGTAGTTATATTCTTGTACATAGGAGCAGTATTATAGTAGTTATATTCTTGTATATAGGAGCAGTATTATAGTAGTTATATTTGTATAGGAGCAGTATTATAGTAGTATATTCTTGTACAGAGGAGCAGTATTATAGTAGTTATATTCTTGTACATAGGAGCAGTATTATAGTAGTTATATTCTTGTACATAGGAACAGTATTATAGTAGTTATATTTTACATAGGAGCAGTATTGTAGTAGTTATATTCTTGTACATAGGAGCAGTATTGTAGTAGTTATATTCTTGTACATAAGAGCAGTATTATAGTAGTTATATTCTTGTACATAGGAGCAGTATTATAGTATTTATATTCTTGTACATAAGAGCAGTATTATAGTAGTTATATTTTGGTACATAGGAGCAGTATTATAGTAGTTATATTCTTGTATATAGGAGCAGTATTATAGTAGTTATATTCTTGTACAGAGGAGCAGTATTATAGTAGTTATATTCTTGTACAGAGGAGCAGTATTATAGTAGTTATATTCTTGTACATAGGAGCAGTATTATAGTAGTTATATTCTTGTACAGAGGAGCAGTATTATAATAGTTATATTCTTGTACAGAGGAGCAGTATTATAGTAGTTATATTCTTGTACAGAGGAGCAGTATTATAGTAGTTATATTCTTGTACAGAGGAGCAGTATTATAGTAGTTATATTCTTGTACAGAGGAGCAGCATTATAGTAGTTATATTCTTGTACATAGGAGGCAGTATTATAGTAGTTATAATCTTGTACAGAGGAGCAGTATTATAGCAATTGCATTCTTATACATATTAGGTATTGTCTTGTATAGTAAATAGGGGTATTATTAGAACAGTAGTATATTCCAACACTTGTGTTTTTATGCTATGACTCTTTTCAACAGAGGAAAAATTCTGTTTTGTTTTTAAGGCTATTGATTTAGTTTCACTCATGTATTCATAAATTCCATGTAGTAACTAATAAGTGAATGCATAAATTAGTTGACTAATTATAATGTGTTTTATCATGATTTGTGTTTCATACATAACTAATTTTTTAAGAGAACTTGTCTCACAGGTCCGTTTTCTCTCCACCATGTGATATAATACGCGATGTGTTGTTCCATCTTTGGCATCTTGTGATTAGTTAAGGCTCCACCAGCCGCACTGTCTCCTAATAACAGCTTTCTGCCTTGACTATCGCAAAAAAATAAATATGGAAACTGGTTCAGAAAAAAAAGCGTAATTTATGGTCTTCCTCTCAGCAGGCAACGTTTTTAATGAATGTGTTTTTTGCAAAGTTGATCTCGGCAGGAATCGCTTCAGCCTCCCCTGGTATTCTAACTCACCCGGAATGTGGGCTATAGATATATATTGATATATACAATGTTTTTTCATTTTTTATTCTTTGTCTAAAGCGGAATGGACAGCTTTCTGTTCTGCACACAGAGGAAACATTACAACCATCATCTATCACAATAAAAAAAAAATCACTTTCTTCTGTTTTTCATGACAGAGGGACCTTATTAGAACGTATTTGTAGGACAATCAATTACATTATGGTGTTGTTCTGGTACGTCGGTCCCTTAGCCAGAGGTAGTTCAGCGTATTTGCAAATTATTTGCTGAAGTTGTGTTTATACTCTAGTCACATCTGGAGCAGCATTCGGAATTTTGATTCCCATTGGAATCTGTCCATACTGAGATGACATATGTCCTCTGTATAGGTTGGACTGTAATTTTCGAGTTTATCAGATGTAGCAGAGCTATAAAGGTTACTTCTGTTCACATCATGCATGAGCCTTCAGCTCACCCCACTGTGGACATTTAGTAATGTGATGAAGCTTGTAGACTGGATCTCATATCTATCTATCTATCTATCTATCTATCTATCTATCTATCTATCTATCTATCTATGATATTTATCTGTCTAGCATCTATCTATCTATCTATCTATCTATCTATCTATCTATCTATCTATCTATCTATCTATCTATCTATCTCATATCTATCTATCTATCTCATATCTATCTATCTATCTCATATCTATCTATCTATCTATCTATCTATCTATCTATCTATCTATCTCATATCTATCTATCTATCTATCTATCTATCTCATATCTATCTATCTATCTATCTATCTATCTATCTATCTGATATCTATCTATCTATCTATCTGATATCTATCTATCTATCTATCTATCTATCTATCTATCTATCTATCTATCCATCATATTTCTCTGTCTACCTATCTCTCATATCTATGTATCTGTCTATCTAGCTCATATCTATCTGTCTATCTATCTCATTTCTATCTATCCATCCATCCATCCATCCATTAATTCATCACTTGCTGAATTTTTAGACCAGCATTAATTAATTAAAAACATATTTCTTTGTACATTTTTCAATTTTTTCGGAGGTGCTAGAAACAAGAAACCCACAGGATGTGTTCTTGCAGCGTTATTTTTTAGATAATCTAATTATTACTGTACTTATAATATCCGATGAATTATAGAGATTACATAGAGAAATGATCTAATAACTCTTGGGCACTGTATGTGATAATACACTGCTTGTAACGAGGCTGCTGGATAATTACCTCTATTTTGTGCTGCAATGAGAGTATTGGGAACGTAACTGCCGTCGTATTAATCACAGATTGTATTAAGTAACAGTATATTTGATCGGTTCTATTGTACTTGTTAAAAAATTGTGCCGATGTTCACTATTTGAAGCTGGAAAGAGAGCAATTAAACAGGTTTGTGTTTCTTTAAAAATCCTTGACCTTTCATCAAAGCAAATTACTAGATATTATCAGTTTGGGGGGGTTATAAACTGAGTACCTCAATAATCCCTTTAATGAAGAGCCTGGAAGCCTTTAAGGGAGGCTTTGGCTCTTTGACTTTACTCTGAGATTTTCCTCAGTGATACGAGTTAGGGTGTCATAGCAATTTTTGACCCAATTATCAGCAGCATTTATCGAGCATCGACCCCTAGAGATGGTATCTTCCGTCATGTGACTGATATGCATCATTAAATTTAAAGGTACATACACCCTTGAAATGGACACATCAGATCATTTCTATATACAGTAAGTTATTGGCACACTTACAGATGCTTGGAGTGTCTCTCGGTTACACCTTCTTGGACCCTTCCAGTCGCTCGCACCCTCCTGCCCAAAACATTTTCCATCAATACCTGAGAAATGATGAATCCATGAATGCAGTAGAAGGAGATTAGCAATTCATGGTGAAGGGCAGCAGAATGTAGGTGCCTGATATTTTCAATGAATATCTTGTAAATATTCTACATTCCTCACTTACTACCAAGACCCTTGAATTTAAAGGGGAAGAAGAACACAACTACAATTGCAAAAAAAAAAATCACTTTCTTCTGTTTTTCGGGACAGAGGGTCACATCTAGAGCCACATTCAGAATTTTGGTTCACATTGGAATTTGTCCCTACTGAGATGACATATGTCCTCTGTATAGGTTTGCCGGTCATTTTAGAAGTTACGCTGATGTAGAAGAGCTTTATAGGTTACTTCCATTAACGTCATGTAGGATTTTTTAGCTCACCACGCTGCAGACATTTAGTTATGTTACAAAGCTTGTAGATTGGTACAGTAAATGCAGATCTAGCAGTGACTGGAGTACAAGTGCTCAGTATCAAACCTATCTATAACGACGGCTTCTACTTATATCTATCTATCTATCTAGTCTCAAAAAACAAAAGAAAGAGAGCGGCAGCACAATATGATGAAAATGGGTGCAATTCCTCAATGAAACCACCGGCTCAGCGTTCCATATGTAGATACAAATTCCAAAGAACAAGGCAGCACTCCAGACTTGTGTAGAAGGTGGATTTATTCCCCGGGGAATTGCGGAGAATAAATCCACCTTCTACACAAGTCTGGAGTGCTGCCTTGTTCTTTGGAATTTGTATCTATCTATCTATCTATCTATCTATCTATCTATCTCTATCTAGTGTTGTGGAATTTTTCTCTATGGATGCATGGTGGATCACTTCTTCAGCTACTGGTGCCCCTTTATACTTTTTCAGTGGTGCTGATCACATCAACTGGATATCTATCTATCTATCTATCTATCTATCTATCTATCTATCTATCTATCTATCTATCTCATATCTATCTATCTATCTATCTATCTATCTATCTATCTCATATCTGTCTATCTACTATCTATCTATCTCATATCTGTCTATTATCTATCTATCTATCTATCTATCTATCTATCTATCTCATATCTGTCTATCTACTATCTATCTATCTCATATCTGTCTATTATCTATCTATCTATCTATCTATCTATCTATCTATCTATCTATCTATCTATCTATCTATCTATCTCATATCTGTCTATCTACTATCTATCTATCTCATATCTGTCTATTATCTATCTATCTATCTATCTATCTCATATCTGTCTATCTACTATCTATCTATCTCATATCTGTCTATCTATTATCTATCTATCTATCTATCTATCTATCTATCTATCTATCTATCTATCTTCAAATGAAGTTCTGGCTGTGACTGTAGTATATGTGCTGTATTGTAGTAACATGAAATGCTTAGAAGGACAGAGGAGCCCTCTATAAAGTAGAATATTATTGGGAAGAGGTGGAGAGGCCACCCCTGTATAGTGCTTCTCCGGCTCTCTGCATCCTGCATGGGTCCAGGGGATTCTCTGCAGCCATGCAGTAGCGTGTGTGTGTGTGTGTGTGTGTGTGGGGGGGAGTTATAATATTTGTCTCCACGATGACAGAGCATTTTATCACTTTTGCAAATTTATGTGAAAATACCACGTGCTGGATCTCAATTCAACACAACAAATTGTATTCACTGCGCTAAAAATACAGAAATGACGCTACGTCGATGACGTCACTGAGTCGGTCACTTTGCCCTTCGTCAGGCTTGCCTGCATTAGCATACACTTTTTTGTGATACCATATGACTATATATCTAATGCAGGTTCCTCCACCAGGGGGCGGTCTTAGCTACTGAGCGGGAGATGTGAACGTGATGAAACCTTGCAGGGGCCGCTAATGGCAGGTTCTATATCTCAGTCTAATTACTGACATCATCATCTAGTTCCACATTCGCGGCATCATTACTAAACTTCATCTTCATCCACATTTCTCCGATCCTTCATCCTCCGCGCAATTATCCTCTTTAGAGTGAACTGATGATAACCCTGTCAGCTTATAAATCTTACATCAAATGTTTAATAACCAAAAAAATTAAAATCGGCTACTTAGATGGAAAACAGTAAATGGCGATCGCTGCTGATAGACAGGACGCGGTAATGAAATCTCCCCAAACCGCCATCTCCGTCTTGTGGCCTTTATTAGGAATAGAAGGTTTCTTAATGAACATTTCCATGAATCCATCAAACAATCAGATCTCGGGATTGATTCTCATTACAGGACGGAGATTTCTCTGCTGGAGATATTTACTAATCCGCAGAGGAAAATAGAAGAAAATATCAGAAGTGTGTGTCAGTGTCAGTGCTAATGACTGCTTCTATCTATCTATCTATCTATCTATCTATCTATCTATCTATCTTCTGAAATAGGTGGTTCTCTTTTAACCAATTTCTTCCGATTTTGTTATTTATGTGTTGATGGATGTTTTTATATTTTCCAGTTAATATACATTAAAAGGAATTTATAAGATTATATTTTCTTCCGATGTAATAGAAATCCTCCGCCGCTGATGACACTTCCGCCAGATTAATGGCCCTGCATGTGAGATGCAGATACAACTGGTAACAAGTGCACAGAAGTTACTGTAGAAAGTTAATTAAATCTGATGCACATTCAGCCACAATTAATAAAATCCGGCTCAGCCGAGAAAGTCTAAGATCTCAGCAAACAGGCCGATAGTTTACCGAGCGCCTAATGATGATGCATCTCGTGCACTCCGAATTGTAAACCCGCTAACCTCTTACTCCATCTCTAGCTCAATTGCCTGGATACATTATTCAGTATAGAAAAGGTGCTTTTTTTTTAAGTTTACCCTTTAACACCCTTTAATCTCAGTACAGAAATCTGGACTTCAGGGGAATGGGTCTGGGAAGTTTAGGGCTGCGCTGTACCTGTTTGTGTGTGACGGTAGTCACCTTATCCTGACACCTTCTTTCCTCTAGACCAGGGGTGCACAACCTGCGGCTCGGGGGCCACATGTGGCCCTTGATTCCATTCTGTCCGGCCCCCAACCATCTGGTAACAGACATGTATGTCTATGTCTTGTGGCTGCTCACATGTATTTTTTTATGTTTTCTCCCATTAGATGGGAGTCTGGGAACTGTAACTAGACATGAATGGTATATACCGTGTGTTCAATATGCCATAAATACAGTAATTCAGTTGTTAATAACAGGGGCGTTGCTAGGGTCTCAAAAGATTTGGGGCCAAGTCACAATGCATATGGCCCAATTCTCTAAGTAGACCACTAATGTCCCCTGGATTTAAAATGCCCCCACAGTGCCCCCAGTATTTATAATGCCCCTTGCAGTTATATTCCTCCATTTACTGTTTATAATTCCTCAGCCCCTCCACCATACAGTCCCATGTAAATAACATTATTTCCCTCCCTCCACCATAGAGTGCCATGTAAATACCATCACACCATCTCTTCTGCCCCCTGCAATATACAGTCCCACGTAAATAACATCACCCCTCCCCAGCCACCTTCAATATAGAGTCCCATATAAACAATATCACTCCCTCCCCGCCGCCTTCAACATACAGTTCCATGTAAATAACATCACTTCCTTACTATTCAGTTCCATGTAAATAACATCACTCCCACTCCCAGAGACCCTCAACATACAGCCCCATTTAAATAAAATCAACCCCTCCACAGCCGCCTTCAAAATGCATTCCCATGAAAATAACATCATCCCCTCACCTTTCAGGCCCATGTAAATAACATCACTCCACCCCACTACCCCATGTAAATAACTTCCCAGCCCTAACACACAGTCCCAGATAAATAACTCCCAGCATTGCTCTGCCTCTATCTTCACTTCCCTCTCCTCATGTAGCAGACCTCACCACAGCTTTTTCCCAGGAATTTTCTTCACTGCTAAGCCGTCCTCTCCTGCACTGGTCACATGATGGTGACATCATCAAAGGTCCTTTTCAGCTACTGCCTTCTGCACTGATCACATGACCTGTGATGTCATCACAGGTCCTTCAGCTCTTGCAGGGTATTAGATTCAATTGTATTGCCTTCCTGAAGATGGATATACAGTTGTATCTAGCTGGTAGGCAGGACATTCGGGGCCTGGGACAAAACATCAGGGGCCCAGGCCCCGAATGTTTTAACCTAGCAACGCTCCTAGTTAATACCCCTTTAAACTTTATTTTCGGGCCTCTTCATTGGTTCAGTCTGGCAGTGTGGCCCCCAACTAGAAAACATTGTACACCCCTGCTCTAGACGTCTTGCCACAGTCCTGGGTATAAATAGATTATGGGAGTGATCTTTGTCTTGATTCCTACAATATTGCAATATTGTATCTGTTATTATAATTATTGTTATTAATTTTATTATAATTTCTACTGCCATACCTTGTCTTCAGTCACCTTTTTACCGTATAATGATTACTCTGCCTCACATTGAGTTTTGGGAGCGAACATATTTGATAAACAGGTGGCCGTTCCTTCAGTGGCTTCGTACGAACTATTAAACTTCCAGATTGTACATTTATATTTGATCTAATTAGACCCGTAATTACACAATATATCCTAGAGGAAAAAGAAAAAAATGGCCGGGATTTTAATTTGTCTTTCAATGAGTCTTGTATAATTAGTATACCTCGGGTCACTTTAACTGTGGAAAATGAAATCACCTACGCGCAGAGCGTCTCTACTAACGTCCCTCGTAGCTCTTTTGTAAATACCTCTGCGATGGCCGAGAGGAATATTTAATCACTGCGGCCATTTAAAAGGTGCCCTCGTTGCTCCGGCTGTCAACACTGTTGCAATTAGTGTCAGCTGTAATGGGTAGAGTTGCTAATTTGGGTCCTTTGGTATTAGGTGTTGGAGACACAGCACTTTAACATATCTGCAAACTGTCCCTGAAGTTCTGGAAGGCGCAAGAAAATTTGACTTTTGCCTCTTTCTTACTGTATGGCTAAAAAGACTAGCTGTGGAAAGTGCAGGGAATGTGCTAAAGTAACACAAGGGCGCTCCGTCTGAACTCATCTCAGAGAATTTTAGTGGGACCTGTTTCTCCATTCTCGGGATCGGTGAGGGTCCCTGCTGTCGGACCCACACCGATCCCAAGAATCCGGGTGCTGTTCCCCCAGTTGAATGGAGTGGACAGTCACACTACCGCTCCATTCATTCTCTAAAGGTCTGGGGGAATAAAGCCATCCATGGCACTATCCCTTTAATGGAGAGGGGTCCTTTCTTCAGGATTGTCATATATTGGCCAGAGTGGAGAACAGTTACAAAAAGTGTCCCTCCCATTGATGTGAATGGACACTTGGCAATACTTACTTTGCCCTGTGAGGGCGTCACAGGGAAACTGAACACTTAAAGTCAGTTATTCCCACAGATCAATGCGGGTATGGTACAGCTGTGAGACACTGCTGCTTCTTTCACCTCTCTTGGTGGGCCAGACCCACCTCCCATTGTCTCCTTTCTAGCAGGCCCAGCCACCAGGTGTGGTCTAGCACTTGATGCCAGCTGCATCCTACTTACCAGAAATGCCTTTCCACCACTTCCCATAGGGCGTGCACACATGCTTCTTAATGGACCAGCATGCTTGCACTCTAATCTTTACCAGTCAGTGGCTGTCAACCCTAAGATATTTCATGCACATTCCTCTATGTGAGAGTGCCTGAGCAATTGGGTTCATCATCTTGCTAAGTCCCTGCTAGGTGTGATACATCCTGCTGTTTGGACATGTACTGACCTCTGCCCTTTACTGTCTGACCTGGCCTGTGTCTTACCTCCGTCTTGACCCTTTCTGACCTGACTTAGGTCTTACCTCCATCTTGACTCTTTCTGACCTGACTTGTGTCTTACCCCCGTCTTGACTCTTTCTGACCTGACTTGTGTCTTACCTCCGTCTTGACTCTTTCTGACCTGTCTTGTGTCTTACCTCCATGTTGACCATTTCTGACCTGACTTGAGTCTTACCTCCACGTTGACTCTTTCTGACCTGATTGTGTCTTACCTCCACATTGACCCTTTCTGGCCTGACTTGTGTGTTACCTCTGTGCTGACCCTTTCTGACCCAACTTGTGTCTTACCTCCACGTTGACTCTTTCTGACCTGATTTGTGTCTTACCTCCACGTTGACCCTTTCTGAGCTGACTTGTGTCTTACCTCCACGTTGACCCTTTCTGACCTGACTTGTGTCTTGCCTCTGTGTTTACCCTTCGCTGCCAGCCCTGGCCTCAGGCTATTCCTGACTACCTTTCTGCTTAACCTCTTGCTGCCCTAGACTGGAGTCTCTAGGCCTCAAGGGTCAGCTGTCAATCATATAGCGACTACTTCAGGAGGTAGCTTTCTGGTGTTCCTCTGCAGTGAAGTCTAGATCCCTGTAGAGGGTTTAAAGGGTGAACACCAGGCGACTGCCAGGATGAAGCTCTTAGGATTAGACCTACGCTAAATCTACTGGTTGACACAGTGGTTCCACGCCCACTGCCATAAAAAGGTCACAGAAGAAGGATACTTTGGAGGAGATCCAAACTGGTGTAAAGGAAAACTGGCTTGATTGCCCATAGCAGCCAATCAGATTGAACCTTAAATTTTTTATCGCTCCTTTTAAAAATGAAAAGTGCAATCGGATCAGTTGTTACTTTTCCTTTATACCGGTTTTGATAAATCTCCCTTTTTGTGATCTTCTCATCATTTGGTGCACCTTCTAAAAAGGAGAGATTATGCTACACGGAGAACCAATTTAATGATGTAAGGTGCGTGTACCTGACAAACTCACCTCTGCTACATCTGTACCTCTCCCAGCAAATCACTTTCTAACAACAATCTCTTCCAATTAGCATTCCGTTCCTGCCCCAGCATTGTCAGAAACAAGATGATTCTCCGCAGGTAGAACATATATCTATATATATTTATAATTGCTCCTCTCCCTTTGGCAGCGGCAGGTTAAACACAATGATTACGTGAAGGTGTAAGGGGTGCTATGAGGCGTGATTGGCATATTGATGAGGAATATTCCTCTTTACACCGCAGCAGTACCACTCATAGAAATATATTGAGATGTTTGGCGCGATCTGCAGCTTCTGCTCAGCTCCTTCTGATAAATGGCTTCTTATTTACAGTCATGCCGAGCTGCTGCAAGACGAGTTTTTCTGCAGTGTTCATACGCTGGCTGACGGGAGCATGGGTTTCTTTGGCCTCAATGAAATTGCTATTATATTGTAATGTTTTTCATGACTGTGCACATATTGAACGCATTTTGAAGTATTTTCCATGAGCCCCTGGCAACTCAGGCTGAGCATGTGAGATATCGATAATGATCTTCGGCACAATTTGTCCCATGGAACACAATTATTTAGAAAGATGAGTTGTCGCTGCCATGGACGGACGGCAATTTAACTTTCAGCATACAGCCCCCCCCCCCGAGGGCATTAGAGTCCACATTAGGAATAGAATAAAATTAGATACATGGGAGAAGTGGTCCAGGGGACATCATGGAAGAAAAGACTATATTAAAGGGGTATTTAGGTTACCATAAATATACTTACTATGTTTTAGACTAATTCATCATCAATCATTACCTCATATAATGTCAATTTCACATATTTACCGCTCAGTAGTTTTAAAAGTAGTTTTCCTCCTCTGCTACCCACTGTGTTCCTCATCAGTTACCATGGCATCGAACTGTAGTTCTGAGCCTTTGTCAGGTCAGGCATGCTCAGTGCGTTGCTATCAATTCTCTAGCTAAATGTCAGTGTGCTTGCTGATTACTGAGTAGAGGGTGTGTGTCTGGGCTGGAATAACAGACAACCAATCAATAAACAGCAGCACTCATGAACAAGCAGAAACTCACAGCAGGAAAGCTAGGCATTGTAGGAATTGTAGTTTTGTGAGGGAAGATCAGGAGCCATGGTACTCTCAGTGTGTTTCAGGCTCACACAGGAGCTAGACAAATGGATTGCAGAGTACAATGAAGCTCTGTTTATATGTACAGGTATGGGCTCTGGTTATATGTATAGGTATGGGTTCTGGTTGGGTCACAGCTTTCAGCCTTAATGCAGTTTTTCAAAAATTAATTTACTTTACCGGAATACCCTTTTAGCTCAGAGAAAAATGAAATATTTTTCTCTGAGCTGTAAAGTATCTGTCCAAATGGGGATTATTTATTTATTTATTTTTTAAATCACAGTAATGGGAAGAAATCTGTTTGAAAACTTTACATTTACGTTATTGGTTACTAGATAGAGAAGAGCAAGTAGGTTTGAATTTTGAAAACTTTTAAGGAGGATCCAAATCCAAATTTTTGGTAATTCGATTCAGATGAATTTTGGAGAGGAAGAGAGAGGGAGAGGAAAAAAAAAGAGTGAAAAGAAAGAGAAAGTATGGGTTTTAGGACGTCAGAGTGTTACACACAAATTATCAGACCACCGATTCAGCCAAATCAAACTCAAATTGAATTTAGAGTAATTTGCTCATCTCTACTGCTGGACTCTCTGAGTAATCTACAGCGTGGCCCATGAAAAAGTAGCCAGCCTCCAGCGATAGTATGACAAGATGAAAGAGCAAGTGGATTGTTTTTAATTACTCACCAGTCAAAAAGATACTGAGAGTGGTCCCCATTCAGGTCTTTGCATCTTTGGGCAGGTTTGATCATGTTGGCAGCGATGCTGCGGATGGTTAGTGGCACATGGCGGCCATCACCCCGTGCTCACAGTTCGCTCCTCCATAGACAGTTCCTGACCCCATCCAGTGAGTCCCGTGAGGTGCAGCATGGTGCCCCACCTTGTGGGAAAAAGCAGGACATTTTTTCTTCTGGTGTTAGTTGGTTGTAAAACTGTTCAAAGATGTCCGAGTAAATTGCGGTATTCATGGTTGAAGAAAATTGGGCCCACTATTCATGTTCCTGAACGCCAACTTTCTGGGTGTGAAGTGGTGTTTTTGTGAGAGCAATGGGGATGATTTTCAGTGGACCAGAACCTTGTGTTCTGGGAATTTACGTGGCCTGATAAATGAAACCAAGCTTTCTTCAGTCATGAAGTCCAGCAATGGGTCCAAATGTCTGTCAGCAATCATAGTCAACACCAATTCCAGTAATTTCCATGTTTAGCTTTGTCGGACTCTCTCAGTTCCTGCTCACACGTTATTCGGTAGTGTTATAGGTTCAAGCACTTGCTGACACGTCATTTATGATCCACCAACTTACTGAGACAGTCTTCTAGTTGATTTTTGGGGGCTACTTGTGATCCACTGCTGAATTTCAGGCACAGCTTCCGCCGTCCTGATCGATGAAGGCCTCGGTTTCTTCTTCTGAATCCAATGTTTAGCCGGAGGTTTTCTTCCTGGGTACTTGTCGACAAAGGTCTCTTGCGGTTCCTTAATTATCTGCTTCGCACATATTTGCTGTTCCATCTTTCTGACACTATAGAACACTTTTATCAAACTGAATAGCGACCAATCAGCTCACCATTTAGTTTCTACAGGAATCTGAAAAAATGAAAGCTGAGCTCTGATTGGTGGCTATGGGCAACTAAGGTAGATTTACTATTTGATTTGGAAAATAGTTTTTGCTGAGCCACCTTGCATAATATTCCCGAGTAGTCAAATAGTATAACTATCAAATTATTGAATTTTTAGTTGTTTTTTTTTTCTCCAAAAAGTCATGAAATTCCTTTTTAGCGGCCATGTTTTGGTGTTTTCTTGTAGGTGAAGGATTCTTCCCTTATGAGTTTTCAAAAATATCACATCTCAGGAGTAACTAGTTTTCCAGAGATACATTGCTGTATGGATTTTTTACTTTTATTTTTTTTCCAGGCAATGTTTCAAATTGACTCATTTTAATCTGTTTTAGGCTCTACATATCTTTGTCTTTGGCTTAGGTGGTTTTGGAGCTAAGATGCATGATGGTCATCAGGGGCGGATTGACCATAGACCTTACAGGGAAATTTCCCGGTGGGCTGATACCCAGGTGCCCTCTTGAGTACTCCTCTTGGCTGGCCAGTGGAAGTTTTTGGGGATGTATTTTGTGCTGCTGGCAGTATTAGGGGTTGTTCACATATCAGTTATTTGATCAGTTATTGCCATCAGTTATTGTGAGCCAAAACCAAGTCCGGGTCAAAAACACCAAACAGGTGCAGATCTTTTCATTATACCTGGTCTCTGTGTAGTGTCCACTCCTGGTTTTGGCTGACAATAACTGATGGAAATAACTGATCAAATAACTGATATGTGAACAGCCCCTTATGTGATGGACTGTGGTATTTGGCTCTGTTGGGTGGTATAATGTGCCACAATATGGTATTGATGGACTTGCCTTCCATTAATTTGGACCAAACTACAAAACTAGTATCTTATCCAGGGCCACCTTAAGTTGATGATTTTGCACACTTGCTGACAAATAGTAATGCCTCCAGTAATGACTATAGATACTAGAAAATATTCTAGCGACACATTGTGTTCTCCGTTCCGGCTCTGGAGAAAGTTGTAGACATCTTTGGCCCTCTACCTTTCAAAAAGTTTGCAACCCTAATAACTACCTATCAATTTTAATCGCCCCAATTTACTATTGTTTTCCTTGTCTGTTCTTGCCTTAACTGAGAGGAATTTGGATTTTCGGAGTGTAATGTGACATCCTCTGATACATTTATAATATATACTCCGTAAAGTATCCAGACTTGGCAGAAATACCTGGAACTCTGGCATTAAATATTAATAGGACACAGGCAACTTTTTCTGCAAAGTTTTCCTTGCTACAATCCTTTCTTGTAGCTACAGGACGGGCACACAATACAGCGAACTCGTTACAAGTTGGTACCGCAGTGACTGCCGAAGATTCTGCGTTCCTTGTGTTGTTTAAAGGGAAAAAAACATTACGGATTCTGTTTATGGAGGATCGCTTTACTGGGAGCTGCAGCGGCGCAGACTACACACCCTAATAAATACCAGCAGCTTTCTCTCCCTTTATGCCTCTCCTGTTTGTGGAGAACACAGGTGGGCTCTCTTTGAAGCCAGTCTTGTCTCATCACCAGCAGCCCCAGTATGGAGGGGGAGGGGGTGACTGAAATTGTATATGTACAGCTGACTTCTGCATTGTGCCTTTGATCCATGACTGTTATGGCCTGAGCGATTGTATAGTACTTGTATTCACTTCATCTAAGGAAATCTTGGTTTCTTCAAAAACCAAACTGTAGTTCTGTATATAACGAACAATGTATATTGTGCAGAATGCAACACAACATGAATTCATCCAGACACTTA
Organism: Rhinella marina; assembly: GCA_900303285.1. Lineage (NCBI taxonomy): Eukaryota > Metazoa > Chordata > Amphibia > Anura > Bufonidae > Rhinella > Rhinella marina. Next base: position 108,129 of record ONZH01013022.1, on the reverse strand, counting down.
CAAGTATTATAGTATTTCTTCTCCTAAAAGCAAATTACATTACTGTCCATAGGGAAATGGTTTTATTACTTAACTGTAGAATTATATTGTATAGATTCTTATATTGTACATATGAGCAGTATTATAGTAGTAATATTCTTGTACATAGGAGGCAGTATTATAGTAGTTATATTATTGTACATAGGAGCAGTATTATAGTAGTTATATTCTTGTACATAGGAGCAGTATTATAGTAATTATATTCTTGTATATAGGAGCAGTATTATAGTAGTTATATTCTTGTATATAGGAGCAGTATTATAGTAGTTATATTCTTGTACATAGGAGGCAGTATTATAGTAGTTATATTCTTGTACATAGGAGCAGTATTATAGTAGTTATATTCTTGTACATAGGAGCAGTATTATAGTAGTTATATTCTTGTACATAGGAGCAGTATTATAGTAGTTATATTCTTGTACATAGGAGCAGTATTATAGTATTTATATTCTTGTACATAGGAGCAGTATTATAGTAGTTATATTCCTGTACATAGGAGCAGTATTATAGTAGTTTATATTCTTGTACACAGGAGGCAGTATTATAGTAGTTATATTCTTGTACTTAGGAGCAGTATTATAGTAGTTATATTCTTATACATAGGAGCAGTATTAAGCAGATATATTCCTGTACATACGAGCAGTATTATAGTAGTTATATTCTTGGACATAGGAGCTGTATTATAGTAGTTATATCCTTGTACATAGGAGGCAGTATTATAGTAGTTATAGTCTTGTACATTAGGAGGCAGTATTATAGTAGTTATATTCTTGTACATAGGAGCAGTATTATAGTAGTTATTTTCTTGTACATAGGAGCAGTATTATAGTAGTTATATTCTTGTACATAGGAGCAGTATTATAGTAGTTATATTCTCGTACATAGGAGCAGTATTATAGTAGTTATATTCTTGTACATAGAAGGCAGTATTATAGTAGTTATATTCTTGTACATAGGAGGCAGTATTATAATAGTTATATTCTCGTACATAGGAGCAGTATTATAGTAGTTATATTCTTGTACATAGGAGGTAGTATTATAGTAGTTATATTCTTATACATAGGAGCAGTATTATAGTAGATATATTCCTGTACATAGGAGCAGTATTATAGTAGTTATATTCTTGGACATAGGAGCAGTATTATAGTAGTTATATTCTTGTACATAGAAGGCAGTATTATAGTAGTTATATTCTTGTACATAGGAGCAGTATTATAGTAGTTATATTCTTGTACATAGGAGCAGTATTATAGTAGATATATTCCTGTACATAGGAGCAGTATTATAGTAGTTATATTCTTATACATAGGAGCAGTATTATAGTAGATATATTCCTGTACATAGGAGCAGTATTATAGTAGTTATATTCTTGGACATAGGAGCAGTATTATAGTAGTTATATTCTTGTACATAGGAGCAGTATTATAGTAGTTATATTCTTGTACATAGGAGCAGTATTATAGTATTTATATTCTTGTACATAGGAGCAGTATTATAGTAGTTATATTCTTGTACATAGGAGCAGTATTATAGTAGTTATATTCTTGTACATAGGAGCAGTATTATAGTATTTATATTCTTGTACATAGGAGCAGTATTATAGTAGTTATATTCTTGTACACAGGAGCAGTATTATAGTAGTTATATTCTTATACATAGGAGCAGTATTATAGTAGATATATTCCTGTACATAGGAGCAGTATTATAGTAGTTATATTCTTGGACATAGGAGCTGTATTTTAGTAGTTATATCCTTGTACATAGGAGGCAGTATTATAGTAGTTATAGTCTTGTACATAGGAGGCAGTATTATAGTAGTTATATTCTTGTACATAGGAGCAGTATTATAGTAGTTATTTTCTTGTACATAGGAGCAGTATTATAGTAGTTATATTCTTGTACATAGGAGCAGTATTATAGTAGTTATATTCTCGTACATAGGAGCAGTATTATAGTAGTTATATTCTTGTACATAGAAGGCAGTATTATAGTAGTTATATTCTTGTACATAGGAGCAGTATTATAATAGTTATATTCTCGTACATAGGAGCAGTATTATAGTAGTTATATTCTTGTACATAGGAGGTAGTATTATAGTAGTTATATTCTTGTACATAGGAGCAGTATTATAGTAGTTATATTCTTATACATAGGAGCAGTATTATAGTAGATATATTCCTGTACATAGGAGCAGTATTATAGTAGTTATATTCTTGGACATAGGAGGCAGTATTATAGTAGTTATAGTCTTGTACATAGGAGGCAGTATTATAGTAGTTATATTCTTGTACATAGGAGCAGTATTATAGTAGTTACACCCCTCTGCACAGTTGACAGTATTATAGGAGTTTGATGATTACTATTTAATCATTGCCATTTAATTCATCAATGTATATCGAACTATTGATGTCAGTATTAGGTGTGACTGGGATTGATCTTTTCGTTCAATGCTTCCAGTAACTGAAAAGAAGACTTCCCTTGGAAAATTTTTAAGATCTTGTGTGATATAACTAGAGAGCAATTGTCCCTGATGGATCAAATGTTAGGCTTCCCCCCCCCAAACACTATGTGGTAGGGCAACCTGTGATGGTTTTATCAGAAGATCATATTTTAAAATTCTTTTTTTTTTCATCCCATCATCCAATTTTTTTTTTGTAGAATAGAGTCTTCTATTGATTGATATAGGTAATAATAAAGTCACAAGTGCCATATGGTTACTTGAGGTAAGACACTCTAAAAGAGAAGGCAAAGTCTACTGCAGGGATTCAGCATATGAGATGTCTTGTCGGTGGTCTGAAGCAAGACACTTTGGAATGCAAGGGCAGAAATGTTTCAAGGGAAAGCATTTCTGGGCAGAGGTGTAGAAGCAAATAAGTCTTCAGAGCCCAAAGTTGTGATTACAGTAAGTGCAAGAAGTGCAGTTCCATTCATTCATAGATATCATAGGAAGTCGGACCTGGCATAGATAACAGGAAATATTGGAATTCCAATAATTCTGGAAGGTATTGGATCTTGTGAACATTATGCACATATTTCGAGTGCAACCTAAATTAAATATATTTTTTGAACACACAATTTTTGGTTTGATATTGATAAACTCATTTTATTGACATGATTACATTCTTGTTTTAGGTTATGGCTCCATGTTGCTTGCAATATTTTCCATAATTGTGGCACCAAATTAGATGTTATCTGCTGTCCAGAATGCCGATAGTTAGGGGAGGAACTTAAGTTACAGAATTCTGGCCCCGTGACATTGAAGGCATGCTTGTTTTTCTTGCAATTCCCTAGACTTTTATTGAATGCGATAATGCAATATAGCAGACGCTCACGTGTGTGATAAGTATGTGCTTATAATTACCATGAAGGCTTTGACTTAAAAAATATTAAAGGGGTTATCCAGTAAAATATATGTATCAGTTTGCTGCAGGATAGTTTATCAGTTGTGTTGAGCGAACTTGTGTTGTAAGTTCAGCATCCAAGGTATTGATTCCCAGTATCGGCGAAACCAGTTTTGGATTCCGCTACCACAGACCATAACTAATTCTATGACGGCATGTACCACAGAAGCCTATAAGACAGGGATGGCCAAACTGCGGCTCTCCAGCTGTTGCAAAACTACAACTCCCAGCATGCTCAGGCTGTCTACAACTATCAGCCTACAGCAGGGCATGGTGGGAGTTGTAGTTTTACAACAGCTGGAGAGCCGCAGGTTGGCCATCCCCGCTCTAAGAGGCATTCCGTATTGCGTTCCGTCATTATAGAAGTCTATGGCCATCATAGAATTCCGTTATGGTCCGTAGTAGCGGAATCTATAATGGGATTCTCCGATAACCCAAGCCCAAACCTTGCATGGCAAACTTAAAGCACAAGTGCAACACCCAGGACCCCAGCCAATCAGCTGCTAGAAGATCACTGAAGCCTTTTTCTAGGCCAGTGACATCACTGTACATGGTCACATGGCCTAGTTGCAGCTCAGCCTCATTCAAGTCAATGGGACTTAGTTGCAATACCAAGCACTGCCACTATATGGCGCTGTCCTTGCAAAGCTTTGGGTATCCTGCATCACTCATCAGAGATCCGGTGAGAGCAGCGGCTCCCTGAAACAGCCACTCGGCTGGGATGCTGGGACTTGGACCCCTGCTGATATGATAAAGATGACCTATCCTGAGGTAGGTCATCATCATTATCATTTCCTGCATAACTCATTCACATGACCACAACATGGTCCATGTGCCAGCCATAGCTCCCGGGCCGACCACTGCTCCTCTGACTCGAACTAACTGTATCCTAGTGATTTATGATGCAGTCAGTCTCTATCGGATGGCAGGTCTATTATACTGTGCACACATCATCATATGAGTACCCTGCAATAGTCCTATGATCAGATAGGAAATGACTGTATCATAAATTACTAGGTCAACGGTAGTCAACTCGAGTTGACCCGTTTGACCCACAACCATTTTCCAGGGCGATCACAGTCGAATGAATGAGCCATAAAAGTTTTCGAGGACCCCTTCTACCATTACAGGTCATCCTCTCAGGACTAATTTATGTATTTATTTATTTATTTACGCTTATATCACATTACATAGAGAGTAATACTGTAAATATATGGAAAAAATAAATAAAATGTGATGTTGCCAATTCTATTTGGATGGTATCAAATGCAGCGATATTTATCACACCAAATAATTTCCCACCAATTCCTGATATATCGGAGTGTTAGCAATTCTTAGTTAACACTTTAGGACTGTGCAAATTGGAAATTTAATGAATATATAATTCTCAGCCCTTGCAGCAATAGTCACCTCAAATATGATTATATTTCCTACTCTAAAAGCCCCGTCCTAGAAACCAATTTATATACGAGCTGCAGTATTAACCCTTGAGTCCTTATCTATCAAGTTATAATTTATTAATATTGACTTCTTAACCTTCGCTGGCTTCCCTGTATCAAGGCTTAAAGAGCAATTTCATCTGGTTATCATTCTGAGTGAATCACGGGGGTTTTTATGTATTACTAGTAGTTAGCCCGTCCCAGGACGGGGTGTAATAGAAAATGCAACCACTTAAGGGCAGAGATCTTGTTCCAGGATGACGACTGCAATCTACAGTATATATAGAAATCTCTGGGCTCACAAACATTAGGAATAATAGTCGTGATGCAAAAGACATCAGCTATTTCCAATAGATACAATACCCAGAACAAACCAACATGGAGGTCCCTGTGCATGTTACCCATGCTGGGCAGCAGGAAGATGCTAAGCATGAATGCTTTTGTGCTTGTTAGCACCCACATCACTCTGTATATTCTAGAACTTTGCTTCAATATGGGTGCCGAATGCAACAGGGGCGGCCGGCCACAGGTAGGGGGAGCAGGAGCAGCTGAACCCAGCGTGCAATTTGTCCCCTGACAACTCTTCAGGGCCTTTACTTTGGCTGCTCAGTATTGTCATAGGTACACCGGATCTTATAGTGAAAAATCAGATCTTTTTGTCTGCACAGAAGCTTAGTTCCTCACTAATATATATTTTACAACAGTTCACCTTTATTGGAGTTTTGTTTGGACTGTACTATTGAGGATCTATCCTTAGGAGGTTGGATCAGATCCCGAATCTCCCACAGTCCTCTGTTCGATCGCATTACGGGAACAGCACAGCTCCATTCCCAGGGTAGTGGTCATGAATGGTACTGCAGCACTGCACAAATTCACTTAAAGTGTAACTGTCATTCTTTTTTTTATTTTTGTAATGTGTAGGGGCAGTGATACTGACCATTTTTGTAATATACTTTAATTACCGAAATTGTACATTTCTATTAGAAAAATAGCTCTAAAGTGGCCAATTTTGAGCCTTAGCAACGCTCCTCTGTCTTCTGTTTACATAACAGTGAAGACTTGCTAACACTGACTGTGTTATATAAACAGAAGACAGAGAAGCGTTGCTAAGGCTCAAAATGGGCCACTTTAAAGCTATTTTTTGAATAGAAATGTACAATTTCAGTAATTACAAGTATATTACAAAATGGTCATTATCACTGCCCCTACACAGTACAGAAATAAAAAATGACAGCTAAACTTTAAATCTGAGCTTCACTGCTGCATCAGTCACAGCTACTTCCCAGTGTACAGAGCTGGGCCATTCCCGGAGCGTGGCAGCCATTCAAACCACTGATTAGTGGGTGTGCAAGGAATCGGACTTCCACTAATTTGACAATAATGACCTATCCCAAAGATTGGTTATCAATATTACAGTCTTGGAAAAACCCTTGAAGTTTCACTGAGAGATTATTATTCATCTCTACTCAAGTGTATTGTTACTTTTTGTCTATTTTGTGTCTATCACTCCTACCATCTAATGACTAAAGTAAAGTAGTTAAAGTACAGTATATGCCAGTATGTACCAACACGAAAGCACACTACATTTGCCTATTATGGATCCGTATGGTTTCAGTTTGTTTTTTTTCAGTTTTTTTCATTTGATTTTATTCACATTTCCATTTTTATACACACTTAAAAAAAATGTTTTTCATTGCACAGCATGTTCCAGTCAGTGTTTTGGGCTGTTGTGTTTTTGTGTAGTTGACACGTGTGTATTTGTTACTTCATCATCTGTATTTTGGAACATTACAGAAACAACAAAATTACTGTAATTATTAACACTTTAGCAAAGAAAAAAGATAAAACTGTGACCTATGTATACTGATGAAAAAGAAGAATAAAATATGGAAACAGAGCAAACTGTAAACAAAAAGTGCATTTTTGATCTGGATTTTCAGTGTGAATAAGCCCCAAGGTCCCACAGTCTTCTGTGCATTTCTATAACCATGTGCAATGAGGCCATGATGCATTTCTTAGATAGGACATCCTAAATCAGTGGAATCGGTCTTCTGCTGCTCTAGCAGCTTCCTATATTTGCAATGGAGCAGGAGATATAGGTCTAACCCGGGGTGTATACGTTGCTACTCGGCTAAAAGGTCAGGAGGTCAGATTTCAGTTCTCGGCTGCTTGAAACCATATATTGAAAATTTCACGGCCACTCCGGAAAACTATGTCAGAGGCCAAATGGCAAGAACTTATCCAGTCACAGAAAGCATTAAAAAAGGTCAGGACCTCGGACAGCGCATGGACTGGGAAGCAGAATAGCAGGTGAAGTGTGGAGCAGCTCGTTATAATACTGTATGTATTCTCTTCTATCATCTCGTACAATTTATTAACGTAAAATTAACCAAATTCACATTATTTGTATCTTATACTTACACAGGATAGTGTTTGATAAATAAGGGCATTAAACTGTAACTTTTTGTAACTTGTAACTTTTGATTATTTGATATACCGTACAGAATTACTGTATACTGTCACTAGAGGGCGCTGTGTACAGAGGGTCTTGTCTGTAGAGCATTATGGGTTATTCTATCAGACAAGAATAACAGGACTGTGATGGCTATTCTTCAGCACTCCAGCTGTGGTAAAACTACAACTCCCAAGATGCACACTTGCTGGGCTGTTCTTAGAACCCCACAGAAATGAATGGAGCATGCTGGGAGTCGTAGTTTCACCACAGCTGGAGTGCCGGAGCTTAGCCATCACTGCACTAGGGTATCTTTGCAATGGTCACTTTTACATTGGTAGCACAGCTCTCTGTCAGGCTGTCCCAGCAGAAAACAGCCTGTCGGAGTTATCCAGATCCAGCATTGCTGGATGCTACCAGAATGTCCGGTGGCCCTATTAACTATAATGAGGTCCGGCGGAGATCTGGCTTCTACTCTGAAAGTATGCCAGTCTTTCAACTCTGCATGCAACAGTTTTAGTCGGTCCAATCCCTGCTATTTTGTGCCAGGACAGCCCATCAGAGATCTGTGCCGCTATTGGAAAGGTAGCCTAATAGCCTGAGATACAGTGCAGCTGTAGCAATTCTAAACTTGTGTGATATCACATCTTATCGCAACATCACAAAAGTGTCTTTAACCGTTAATGAATTAACTTAAAGGAGTTGTCCGAGTTATGAAAAAAAATATAGCACTGTAAATCTGATGGGCAGTGATATATAGCTATTGTAAGTTAAGCAAGTTTTAGTCAAAATAATCTATATTACCTAATTTCCCTGGTTCTCTTCTGGCACTTTGTGTAACTGCAATAAGAACAATCTCTGTCCCTCCTCATGCTCTGTAAAGGGAGTGAATACAAGTGCTGCCCTGAGTGACGTGTCTACCTGGTAGAATACTTAGCAGCATGTTATATGTGTAGGACTACAAGTCACAACTGTACAATGACACAGGATCTTCCCCCAGCCCATACTCTACAGATCTTCTCTAGTCTGTCAGCTCCTGTGCCCAGCTTTTGTCTCCTCACTACCTGCAGCTATTCAGTAAAGCCTTCAGCCCAGAGTCTGTGCTGGCTGAAGGGGTTAATATTTTTTTCTGAAAGAATCCAGGGAGAGAGCAGCAGCTGGCAGTGCAGGGGGCATGGCCAGCACAGTGATGTCTTATTTGATCTCTCAGGCTTGTGCACGTAACATCATCAGAGCAGGGAGAGAAGCTGACATCAAAGGTCATGTGACCCTCAGTGAAATCTGAGCAAGCAGCAATTGTAGAAGCAGAAAGCGCATGGCAAAGCTATTATATTGAATTAGTTAGAAATATACAAAGAGCAAACAAATTATTTGGACAACCCCTTTAAGAATCAAGAAGAGGTTTGCTGTCAAGTGTACGCAGCCTGGGCTCTGTACCTCGATATGGTGCACGCCTTTCTGATAAATATGGCACTACTACTGAGCATTAACCGGTTCTCCGGTCTTACGCCAGAGTCTTACTGAGTGGAATTGCATCATTTCCAGTTATTAAGCTATGCTTTTTATATGAAGATGTTGCAAAAGTTGTTTGTTTAGTAAATATGACTTTCAGTGAATTCCTTATTTACCAGTGCGATGACTATGACTAGGAACTGATGCAATTCATTGATGAATATGCCCCACTGCAGGGTTGTAGCTGGGCAAAAATTCAATTTCTATAAAATCACTTAGGCAAGTGATAAGTTGGCGTCCTCCTTTGGCACCTAGAAGACATGTCTTCTCAGCCTCCCCCCAAGGATGCCCCTGTCCCACTGTACTATGCATTGTGGATGATCTAAGGGGGTGGTGCATACAGGGCTATAGACCTTACAGGGAAGTCTCCTGGTGGGCCGAAGCCCTGGGGGCCTCCTGAGCCCTCCTCACACCGGCCAGTGAAAGTTTTTGGGGATGTATTTTGTGCTGCTGGCAGTATTTTATGATGGACTGTGGTATTTGGCTCTGTTGGGGTGGTATAATGTGCCAAAATATGGTATTGCTGTCCCTGCCTTCCTATAGTTTGGATCCGACTACAAAACCGGGCCACTTTTAGTATTTTTTCCCGGGCCATTTTAAATTCCTAGTCTGCCCCTGGGTGCATACCACAAGGGTTCTCTCTAGCTTCTGCATTCTTCTGTTTAGTTCCATCACATACCGTACGTATGGAGCAGCAGCTGTGTTCACCCTTACAGTTTTTTGAATTTGGGAAAGGATTCCAATTTCTCATAAATAAAATTTAATACAATATAGCAAAAAGCTTAACAAAAATGCAATACATAACCACTGGGTGGCAGTATATTCACATGCATAGAATAGACATCTCAGGACAGAATACCACAAAATCATGCTTTTTGTTCAATTTTGATTATTTCCTGCCGTATCTCTGGGGATGAGTTGAGCCTTGAGGAAAGGTAAGAAGAGACACATCCAATCACTCTGGCTGAGAATATCTCTGTACACATGAATTATATCAAGGAGGTTGCACAGTTCTGCTAAAAGAGGCACAAGCTCTTTTACAGCAAGCATGAACCCTTCTTATACGGAACTCTTTTTGGGAAAAAAAACCCACAGGCAATATGAACCTCCAAACTCATCACAACCGCAGTAGAGGGTTTAAAAATATGAATTTACTATAATAATGTGATGCATATGGTTTGGTATATCCTATCGGAGTCTCCGCACCTTATGGAATATGACGATAATCCTCCCCTTGTTGTGGATGAGATTTGCTTTCACTTCTTTTTCATTAGAAGTTTCAGTGGCCAAGCTTTCTTATCCGGAGCTCAGGAGAGAAGTTTAAAAATGTATGCAGCTTGCCTTAGGTTTAAAAAAGCAGGAAAGCAGCAATCAATATGGGCTTGTTCACCTCAGCCTTGCCTCGGGAGCGCTGGGAAAAATATAGATATTAAATCAAAGTAAGTCAGGAGCCAATAACCATCAGTTATCTGTAGAATGTGAAGGGGTGACTACTAGGGATGAGAAAACCCGAAGTGCAACTTTTTCACTAAAGTCCGGGTTCAGGTGATTTTATTATTTTCCATTATAACATGGTTATATCAGAAAATAATACCATCCTTAAGACAGAATTCATAACAATATGGCCATTTAAAGGTAAAAAAAACAAACAAAAACAACTTACCTCATCCACTTGATCGAGCTGCTGCAGCTTATTCTATTTTCCCTGAACAGGACCTGTCAAATGACCTGAGATGTGTGCGATGATGTCATCACGCATACAGTAGGTCCTTTGGCAGGTTCTGTTCAAGGAAGTTAGAAGAAGCTGCATCAGCTCGATCAAGTGGATGAGGTGAGTTGTTTTCGTTTTTTTTTAACCCCCTAAATGGCCATATTGTTATGAATTCTGTCTTGATTATGCTATTATTTTCTGATGTAAACATGTTATATAAGAAAATAATAAACTGAAGTTCGGGTCCCTATTGACCTCAATGGGGTTTGGGTTCAGGGTGAAGTTTGGGTCCTCAATCTTCAATGAACCCAAACTTCCACAGGTTCGCCAATTCCTAGTGACTATTCTTTAAAGGGTTTCTGTCACCAGTTTTTTCGGTATGAATCAGGCTGACATTAGAGATGTGCTAATGTCACCTGATTCCAAATATATATCTGTTTTATTTACTGGTGCCCCCATTTTTATATAAAATGAACTTTTATTTTATGCTAATAAGGCTTCTAGGTGCAAGGGGCGTTACCTCTGCTCCTAGAGGCTCTGTTTATTGACAGGACCAGGCAGAGAAGAAACACTTCATTCACCATAGCTTTCAAGGACCTTCAATGATGTCATGACCATGTGATCAGTCACATGGTTAGGATCACACAAATAGCCTATCTCCTCCTAAACCATGTGACTGATCACATGGTCATGACATCATTGAAAGTCCTTGAAAGCTATGGTGAATGAAGTGTTTCTTCTCTGCCTGGTCCTGTCAATCAACAGAGCCTCTAGGAGCAGAGGTAACGCCCTTTGCACCTAGAAGCCTTATTAGCATAAAATAAAAGTTCATTTTATATAAAAATGGGGGCACCAGTAAATAAAACAGATATATATTTGGAATCAGGTGACATTAGCACATCTCTAAGGTCAGCCTGATTCATACCGAAAAAACTGGTGACAGAAACCCTTTAAGTATGCAGCCCATTTTTTTTTTTTAGAAATTTCACTTTACAATTATATTTGTGCACAGATTTGGAATTCTATATTCATCTATCGTTCCAGTGTCCGGTATCTGATACAAATGGTCTCAATTAAAAATCCCCCTACTGTATTGTGTGTACAGGAACTTATACTCTATACTATTTCATCTATTCTCTTCTTCTCACTAATCCATGGTCAGGTGGTCAGCAGGAAGAGAGAAGGACTGCAGTATCTGACTACAGTAGGTTTGTAGTCTGTAACCATGGAGACCTAAAGTCTGCTTATGCTTTATACCAGGGATGCTCAACCTGCGGCCCTCAAGCGTTGCAAAACTACAACTCCCAGCATGCCCGGACAGCCTACAGCTATTAGCCTACAGCAGGGCATGATGAAAGTTGTAGTTTTACAACAGCTGTAGGGCCGCAGGTTGGCCATCCCTGGTTTATACGTATTAGAACAGGAAATTTTTAGACAACAAATTATTTGCCAAATTGCTTAATTTTGTATTTTAGGACCAATTAATAAAATTGGTGTTAGAAGTGTTCCATGGTTTTTAATAGGGGTAGATATTTATAGGACTAAAAAAACAGGGGTTTGGGCTGAGGTTCGCGCCTGGTATCATCAGGTCTGCAACCAACAAAATTGTCAAATCTATAATTAGCATGGGGATGTATGTCCTTATTTTGCCATGTTTTCCTTACACCCCCCCACCACCACCATGAGCTTCTTAAAGGCATCCTCACAATCGTTGTCTAAAATGGTCAATCCCTCAACGGGAACGATATTGTTGTGTGAAAGTCAACTGGATTCTTATTATTATAAAACACCTAAGAGCTAGAAGACTAAAGCCTATATAACCCATCTCTGATGGTGGTGGATGGTTCTTTTTAATATTGCACCCATGATGTGATAAGCTATCCCTTTGCCGCAATGCTCGATTTCAACATAGTTGTCTTTTAGCTCCTAATTAACTGAGACCCGAGGAACATACTGTCAGAACCCAACACTTCTCCTAAAAGAATTTCAATGAACTATTTGATTTCTGATCCCTTCTCCTGGATTCTGTCCTTGGGCCTGAAGATCTGTAGTATTGGAAATACCTCTGTGGTCTTTTTTTTAATTTTTTTTCTTGCCTTTTCCTGGCTTATGAAGACATGAAGTGAGTGCATTGCCTCTCAGCCAGCACCAGCCCTCTTATTTAATTTACAAGTAAGAATGATGAGCGTCGAGATTCTAGCTGCACAGCGGTTACCGAGAGGCTCCCTTTAACAGCAGGCTTTCCAACTTGCGGATGGTCTCAGAGGCCTCCATTAAAAAGAATTAGGCTAGCAACTTCTCATGGCTTGTCAGATATAGGACATATTACCCACACGCTGCATCAAAGTACAAGGACGACATCCTCTTCCTTTGCTACAAACTTATTGATAGAGAAGTCTTGTACAGTAAAGGCCTATTGACTGCCATACGCCTTATCTGAAAGCCGTAGCTAGTAGAGATATTTGGCATTGAGTGCTTTTTTTTCATAGGCGATCAGGGTATTGAAAATGGATCGAAATGTCTGATTCATAAAGGGGAAAAAAAAGCAGAGCTGAAATGAAGTATGGAAGATTTAATGAGCTATCACGGACAGAAACACATGTACTGGACCCGTCGGGGAGAGCGATTACATGTACAGAGACTAATTAGCATGAAATATGAATACATGTAGGAGACTTGATCTATAGCAGTCGCCTTATTGAGACCGATCCTTTCTGCATCAGATTTAATGAAAGGAAATGTAGAACTTGAAATGTATAAAGAATTCGAGAATAGATTTTTTTTTTTAATATAATTTCTCCTTCTCCGTTCGACCCCGCAGCATCACAATGTTTAACTGATGGGAAGACATTAAGATCAAAACCATGTGGACTGATTAGTCCACGGTTAAGCTGAAACTGGGCCGCGCTGGAGAATATAGGACGTTTTCATCTCTCTGTAAATTAACGGGCCTTTTATTTCCATTTCATTGGCCATTACCACCAATATTAGGCCCAACTTATTGTAGCAGCTTCATTATTTTTTTCCCCCCCTTGGTTATAGTGTAGCTTGCTCATATTTTATTATTTATTTTTTTGTTATGCTTTTAAAGTTCAAATTGTACATCTATCTTTAAACATCAAGCAATCTATCACATGGCGTAAGTAGAGATGAGCAAATCATCCAAAATTTGCTTTGCCGAATATTTGTCGAAGTTTTCACAAGATTTGAACGGATATGAATCTATTCGACGAATCTGCGTACCAATTATACGTTATTATGTGGTGTTTTGCGAACATTTGCACACTAATAACGAACGTACACTTGTTAAAGGTACGCAACTTATGTGAACGCGTACGTATGAGCGTACAAAAGTGGGTACGAATCCTTAGCGTACTATTGTTTTTTTCCAGTTCTGAGGGGGGCATATTTACACTTTCCTGCTTGTGCGGGGGTGGAACGCCATTTTCCCGCCGTACGCAGAATACGTAAATTTACTTACGTTTCATACGTATCTTGCGTATAGTTAGCTGTCAATTTTTTGTGTATGTTTACGAATAATACGAAGCGAATCCAACAAAATTTGGATTCGCTTCGGAGAAGAAAATTTCTAAGATTCAATACGAGTCTACGAAGCGGCAAATAGATTCACTCATCTCTAGTCGTAAGCTACTTGCATCAATTTGACAAATTCTGCCTTCCTTGTCTAGATTTTGGTGGTCTACATTTGGAGCCAATCACCAACAACTAGAGTATATTCTATGATTCAAAAAACCTTAAACTTTATTGATAAAACTGTTTCATTGTTCCTAATAGTGGCTACAGATGGATATGTTTTGACAGGGTAGGGTTGGACTGGCCCACCAGAGTACCAGAGGATCCTCCCTTGGGCCCAGGCTTTGATATCATAATGGGCCTCAAAGATCCAGGAGGAAAAAAACAAAAAAAACAAACAAACATTAGGCTGCCGTTGGAGCCAATCAACTGCCAGTCTATTCTATGATTCAAAAATACAAAACTTTATTGATTACATAAGGGTTGGGCCTCATGAATAATTTCTTCAGGTGGGCCCCAGGAACCCCAGTACGACACTCTATTTTGGGGTAATAGGGATTGCCTATTTTGGTAATCATTCAGAAATGCTGGGCAGCACGATGGCTCAGCTCGCTGGGGTCCTGGGTTTGAATCCGACCAAAAACAACATCTGCATGAAGTTTGTATGTTCTCCTCGTGTTGTCATGGATTTCCTCCTGGTTCTCCGGTTACCTCCTACACTACAAAGACCATACTGATGGACAACTTAGATTGTTAGCCCATTGGTGATAGCTTGATGCTCATGTCTGTAAAGCGCTGCAGAATATAGTAGTGCTATATAGCTGCATGAAAAATAAATAAAATAAACTTTATCATTGGGGGGGGAGTTGTAAAAGGGGTTATTTCCTTTAGACAAATCCACCCTAATCAACATTTAGTTCAGATTAGCCAAACCAGAAGCCCATCTGTAAATAGAATTGTTTCTGGGTTTTTGCCCCTCATCAGTACAGAGCAACACTTTGGCTCCCTGAAGGAAATACCTTAGAAACAGGTTGGGGGTTGGTACGGACCCTAAATTAGGAGCTATGATCATATACCTTGCAGAAACTCTAAAGATAAGATAGAGTAAATTGCATCTGAGACAGCTAAATTTGCCAAGCAGTACCATGCTGTACTCTGATAAGGGGCAAAAGCCCCAGAACTGTGCTCTCTACAGATCGGTTGGGTGATGGGTGGGTGGCTAATTTTCAGATGTGAAATTAGTCTGTGGATGTTTCTATAGAGTTTTACAGCATCTTTATATTGGAACAGGTAATGGTCCAAGTGAATGCCCCTTCCAGAGAGTTGGGTGGCTAAGGTGCTGTGATACAGCTCGACCACCGAGTTTCCAAAATTACACAACTTTTCTTTGGATACAAGGAACACCACAGAATTATGGCTAGTGAAATACAATAAACAAAGCCGTAGTAAATGATTCCAACAAATACGGGCCCCTAATTGCAAGCACGTGTGCACACCGCTACAGTCACAGTTTAGCTCACTCACAGTTTGGGAGACCCTTTTTTAAGTACAGTATAACTTTTTCCCACTAAGGGTGCTGATCTCTAATAGAAGCAAGGGTTCTCCAGATGTGATGGCTGGTCTCCAAGGAATCAAGGGTTGTACAGAGGTTGAGCAGTAAGATGGCATAAAAGGAAGTTTTTTGTATTTTTTTTCTCCAAAGTACATGCACGGAGAATGAGACCGATGTGCAATTACATGGACCTCCAAGAACAGCTTCTTAAAAACATTTGATTTTTATCACCAACAGGAAAGTAGGATAACTCAGGTTCAGCTTCTTCTTTCACTATAGTCTGTAATTCAGATTCGTACAGGTGGACTTCCAGAGATCCTGCTGCGCTACTTCTACTCTGCCCTGAAGTACTTTTGAATACTCTTATGGACAGTAACTGAGAGTAAAAAGGTTACTGTAGTCTATGACCATTGGGAACAGTTAGGTCAACACTAAAGGCAGATCCTCAACTGATGTACCTTGTAACCTGTCCCTTTACAAGGTTAATGTAGCCTTCTAGTGACATTTCAGAGGATCATTTTTGGTTTAGCTTCACCCGGTGATTGAGATTGGCTTTTGATAAGTTTTGTTCCATTCATTCCAATTTTTAGTTTTCAAGTAGTTTACATTAATGAGTTCTGCAGCTTGTGTGCCAGAACTCTCAGTGAGAAAAATCCATCAATGTTCAATATCTATCGATAATTAAGCTAGAATGGAATAGATTTGATCATGAACCTTTCACCCAACCATTTCCGAGAAACGTAGACCTTTCTTTTTTAGTAGAAATTGAAGATGTTCACTATGGACAGATGTTCTTTGGACTTTGACTTCATCAGTTGAAGATTAATCGATGTTAATCATTCTATGTTCTCCTCAACCTTCCACATATCTGCCTGTAATTCAATGAGTTTCTTCAGGTTAGGAACGGAATAAGTCAAAGTTTTCCTTGTAGTGTTGAGCCATGGATTTATTACTAAGGAACGTGCATTTGGTGGACAATGGCTATGGGAGAAAATCGATAGCAAAGGAGTTCTTATGGTCCGTCTAAGGACATTTAAGCCATACAGGGATTGAGGACACCAGCAGGCATGTCTACTGTACCTTCCTTTGCTATTAGCAATTCATGAGAACGTAATTAAAGGGTTGGCCTCATGAAGACAACGACTTTCGAAACTGCCATCATTACTGAGGGGGCTCCTTGGTTCAGGGCCAACAATTCCCAGCTCTAGTGGACTCAACCTTTCATGTTTTGCATGGTTGACCATACGTTTCAATAGCTAGGCATAAAAGAATATATTTGTATGTTCAGCTGAGGCTTTCAAGGTTAAAAAGGGCTGGTTAACCATGGTGAAGCAAAAAACTTGGTTATTAGCCGATTTCCAAGCTAATTCCAATTTCTTATGGATTTGACATTATAAAACGCCAAGAAACTTTTAAAAGCCAATGAATTTTGACACAGATGAAATATCTGAAATGAGACAGCCCAACATGTGTTATGGTACAGTATAGGACTACACGAAGACACACAGAAATATCAAACAGAGCCTAAAGTAATAAGCATCTCTTACACTTTTCATTTTTCACCACAATATCTAATTTATACTACACAAGAGTGTATTAATTACAGATTTATCTTTGCGTAACTACAATTTCATTTCCAAAACCTGGAAAGCCAGATGTGATTCCTCTGTTTATAAAATGACTGGGAGTGTTGCCTAAGAAGTGTGTGATTAAACTGTTCAGTTTTAATATAATTAAAAAGGGTTCACATTCAACAGAAGCCGCAGTTTACTCTACAGATTTATAACCATTTTGTATCGGAAAACCTGCAGCATCGGAGCAAAGAAAACTGCCAGTCATAGTAAAAATAGTGAGGTAATGGGTGTAAAAACAGGTCTACCAGGGTAATAACAAGGAAGTGATATTGTTCCACAGTGTTATACATGCTGCATCACTTCTTAAGAAAAGTGTAAGAAACAGCAACCAACAAATGGGTGAACAAATCCTGATTTATTCAGGAGCAGCACCACCGGGAAATGAACTTATACGACTTTACTAGGTCCATATTTATATTTTATACGGCAGAATTTATCAAATACAAGTACTATATACCGTATATGTAAAAGACAATACCTCTCTGTACAGGAATATAGTATAATATTGCTCCTATGTACAAGAATATACCATAACTACTATAATACTGCTCCTATGTACAAGAACATAACTACTATAATACTGCTCCTATATACAAGACTATAACTACTATAATACTGCTCCTATATACAAGAATGTAACTACTATAATACTGCTCCTATGTACAAGAATATAACTACTATAATACTGCTCCTATGTACAAGAATATAACTACTATAATACTGCTCCTATGTACAAGAATATAACTACTATAATACTGCCCCTATGTACAAGAATATAACTACTATAATACTGCTCCTATGTACAAGAATATTACTACTATAATACTGCTCCTATGTACAAGAATATAACTACTATAATACTGCTCCTATGTACAAGAACATAGCTACTATAATACTGCTCCTATGTATAAAGATATAACTACTATAATTACGCTCTTATGTACAAGAATATAACTACTATAATACTGTTCCTATGTACAAGAATATAACTACTATAATAACTATAATACTGCTCCTATGTACAAGAATATAACTACTATAATACTGCTCCTATGTACACGAATATAACTACTATAATACTTCTCCTATGTACAGGAATATAACTAATATAATACTGCTCCTATATACAAGAATCTAGCTACTATAATACTGTTCCTATGTTCAGGCATATAACTACTATAATACTGCTCCTATGTACAAGAATATAACTACTATAATACTGCTCCTATGTACAAGAACATAGCTACTATAATACTGCTCCTATGTATAAAGATATAACTACTATAAATATGCTCTTATGTACAAGAATATAACTACTATAATAACTATAATACTGCTCCTAGTTACAAGAATATAACTACTATAATAACTATAATACTGCTCCTATGTACAAGAATATAACTACTATAATACTGCTCCTATGTACACGAATATAACTACTATAATACTTCTCCTATGTACAGGAATATAACTAATATAATACTGCTCCTATATACAAGAATATAGCTACTATAATACTGTTCCTATGTACAGGCATATAACTACTATAATACTGCTCCTATGTACAAGAATATAACTACTATAATTCTGCTCCTATGTACAAGAATATAACTACTATAATACTGCTCCTATGTACAGGAATATAACTACTATAATACTGCTCCTATTTACAAGAATATAACTACTATAATACTGCTCCTATTTACAAGAATATAACTACTATAATACTGCCACCTATGTACAAGAATATAGCTACTATAATACTACTCCTATGTACAGGAATATAACTACTATAATACTGTTCCTATGTACTGGAATATAACTACTATAATACTGTTCCTATGTACAGGAATATAACTACTATAATACTGCTCCTATGTACAAGAATATAACTACTATAATACTGCTCCTATGTACAAGAATATAACTACTATAATACTGCTCCTATGTACAAGAATATAACTACTATATTACTGCTCCTATGTACAAGAATATAACTACTATAATACTGCTCCTATAAGAATATAACTACTATAATACTGCCTCCTATGTGCAAGAATATAACCACTATAATACTGCATCCAATGTACTAGAATATAACTACTATAATAATGCTCCTATGTACAAGAATATAACTACTATAATACTATTCCTATGTACAAGAATATAACTACTATAATACTGCCTCCTATGTACAAGAATATAACTACTATAATACTGCTCCTATGTACAATAATATAACTACTATAATACTGCTTCTATGTACAAGAATATAACTACTATAATACTGTCTCCTATGTACAAGAATATAACTACTATGATACTGCCTCCTATGTACAAGAATATAAATACTATAATACTGCCTCCTATGTACAAGAATATAACTACTATAATACTGCCTCCTATGTACAAGAATATAACTACTATTATACTGCTCCTATGTACAAGAATATAACTTCTGTAATACTGCCTCCTATGTACAATATATATTCTTGAACTGGTGGCAGTATTTATTATACTGTTACTGCTGTTAGCCACTTGTTTTTCTCGGTGACATCACTCTGACACTGTTTATTACCAGTGATGTCACCTTCTTATGTGCTGTTTCTGTGATTTCGGTATGATTTTATGCCTTTTCCCCGCCCTCGGTTTAGAACAATCTATATGAAAGACACATATGTTAACTACCAAAACAAAATGATCTGATCTCAGCTACAAGAATCTGTGGAACAATCAGCCGCTTGTACGGAGATTTCCATATAAATGAGCGCTGTACCAATAAGAGCACAATATGCTTTCTATTACTGCACTCCTTGGACGAGTGAAGCCGGGGGGCTGGGAGCCTCCTGCAATCCGATTATTATTATTTGGAGGCAGTAATAAGGTTTGGAGAGGCAGGCGGTGCGCTGATTTCACGATTTATCAAATGCCTGGCTAACGGTGAATGTTCCTTGACATTTTATTAGTGACTCCGTTCTTCCTATGAATCAAATGATTCTTTATTCCGCATGGCTCTGCTGAGCTGAGCGAGGTAAAGACGCAGAGTGATGTCTCCTCTGTGGCCTCCTGAGGTCACTAGTACTCCTTCATAGAAGACAGTTCAATTGCGAGTTGTCTCCGTTTGTGTCTCCAGTCACATCCTGCAGCCTAATTAGACCAATTTACCGAGTTATAATTGCAGCAGAAATACAGTCGAGTGCAATATATTTTCCCAAGACTTTGTCGCTCCCTATAATAATGAACCTATTGTGATTCTTGTATTATTTATAATTTTTATTGATTGGTATTTTTTCTAGTTATTTAAGGGTTTCTACGCTTTTTCCTATATAGATGACCTATCCTCATGATAGGTTGTCATTATCATACATCTTATCGGCGGGGATTCCAGCAGTCGGGTCCTTGCTCAGTATAGGTCATTAGTATAGGAATAAGAGGACCCCTTTTAATTATCAATCGGCAATCAATGCATGAAAATTAAAGGGGTTTTCCAGGATTTTACTACTGATGAGTTATCCTTAGGATAGGTCATCAGTATCTGATCGGTGGTGGTGCGACACCCAGGACCCCCGTCGATCAGCTGTTTGAGAAGGTACCGGCACTCCTGTGAGGGCCGCTACCTTCTCGCAGCTCACCAAGCACAGCGCCGTACATTGTATAGTGGCTGTGCTTGGTATCGCTCTCAGCCCCATTCACTTGAATGGGGCTGAGCTGTTCCTACGTCACGTGACCGATGAACGTGACATCACTGACCAAGGAAAAGTTAAGAGAAGGCAACAGCGCTCACAGGAGCACCAGTACCTTCTCAAACAGCTGATAGGCGGGGTCCCAGGTGTCAGACCCCCACTGATAAGATACTGATGACCTATCCTGAGGATAGATCATCAGTAGTAAAATCCCGGAAAACCTGTAGGTGGCCATACACAGTAGATGACTATGGGCCGAACTACTGACCACTAACCATCTCATATATATGATTCCCTCCCGACTCTTCATCATTGGCAGATATTGGGAGAGAGATGGATAAGGCGGTTGAATTTCCACATGCCTGATTTTTTTGTTCTCAAAAGTATGTGTATCAAAGTGTTCGGAGAGATGTCACTCAAGCATTCAGCAAATGTGTGCGACCAGTCTTGGGTTACGTTAGGCTCTGTTCAGATTTGAAGTGTGGCTTCCATTTATAATCGAAGATGGTGGAGTATAGTCACAGATTTGTTGTATGATGGATACTAGTGTTGAGCATCTGAAGTTGCTTCATTCAAAACTTTGGAATAATACTGTACGGAGATCCATCTCAGTACAGTATCAGAATGTATGGGCTCCGATGAGCCGAAGTTTGCTATTCCCGAAGTTGCTTGTGACTTTGGTGAATAACTACTGTAGTTGATTTTTAAAGTGGAAAACCACTTTAAAACTCGAAACCAAACTCTGTTTTGATTCCGAGGTACTGGTTGGAGTTCGATTTCAAGTTTTATGATGATTTTCCACTTTAAAAATCAACTACTGAAGTTATTCAACAAAGTCAAGCGCGACTTTGTGAATAACTTACTTTGGCTCATCGGAGCCCATACATTCTAATACTGTACGGAGACGGATCTCCATACAGTATTATTTCAAAGTTTTGAATGAAACAACTTTGGATGAAGCATCTGATTCTATTCGCTCAACACTAATGGATACCACCATTGCTGTTTTTTGGGGTCTGTTGTGATGTAAATTCTGATTCCAGTCTTAATAATTGCTCACTTCAAGAAGGGACAGTAAGCCTATTAAGAAGACCTTCTTGTGAAGTCCTTGCACCAGAAAATGTAATCTCTGCTCAAGCCTGCTCATTTTTGGTATAGTGTGCGATAGTTTTCTTGTGCACTTATTTGTCTTGCTGAGGGCGACCCTCCCAAGCCCCTGTAAGGGCTCGTTCACATCACCGTTCAGCCCTTCCATTCTCCTGCACCGTTATAGGAGCAGGAGAATGGAAAGGATGGATTCGGGACATAATTGAGCTGAACGGAGCCTACGGACCCCATAGGCTATAATGGGATCCGTTAAGTTTCCGCTCAGAGGATGATTTTTGAAGCAGAGACAAAAGTCCTGCCTGTCCGTAGGCTTTGTTCAGCTCAATTATGTCCCAAATCTGTCCTTTCCGTTCTCCTGCTCCTATAACGGAGCAGGAGAATGGAAGGGCTAAAGGGTGATGTGAACGAGTCCTAAGGGTGATGAGGACGGTTAAATATTGCATAAATTGGCCAATTTGGTTGCACCAAACAAAGTGGCATAGAAGATTGATACAATAACACCCATAAGCTACTGTACTTTAAAATGTTGTCTCTGGTTGGATTTGAACCCACAACTCTTTGTGCTGAAATAACCCCAAGCAACCCAACTAGGGATGAGCGAACCGAACCGTAACGAACCAGATTCGTTACGAACTTTCCCAAAAGTTCGGTTCGTCACCGAACCGAATTTTGACAAAGTTCGTAACGAATCTGGTTAAAATAACGGCGACGCAAAATATACGCATATTTATTGAGAATGTACGCTAATGCGTACGTATTCCATTAAGTAGCGTACTTTTAAAAACGCTACACTGTATGTTCGTTACTTGAGTAGGAATGTTCGCAGACGCAGTATATGAGTACGCTAATGCGTACATATTCAGTTAAGTAGCGTACCTTTGACAACGCTAGACTGTATGTTCGTTACTTGTGTAGGAATGTTTGCGGACGCAGTGCATGCGTACGCTAATGCGTACATATTCATTTAGTTAAGTAGCGTACCTTTGACAACGCTAGACTGTATGTTCGTTATTTGTGCGGGAATGTTCGCATTAGCGTACGCATTAGTGTAGATTCTAAAATATGCGTAGATTTTGCGTCGCCGTTGTTGAAGTCACTTGGATTTTTTCCACTTTTTTCATTGTAATAGCAACTGCAAATAAACGAAACTGTACCCTATCTGACTCCCATTATTGTAGAAGCAATTATTCAGCCGTTATAGCAAGGTTCGTTTTAGGTTCGGTTCGTACGAATCCGAACTTCAAGAAAGTTCGCCGAAGCGAACCGAACCGAACTTTTCAAAAGTTCGCTCATCCCTAAACCCAACCCCTTGATAAAGGCCTTTTGGGCTGAAACGTAGCATCTGAAATAAAAATTTCACTGAAAGGATATGCTGTCTCCACCAAGCCTTATTTGTGTATTTGACCATCTGATCTTCACGGGGGGACTCACCCCTCCCCCCAGGAGACGTGCACCCGCATCTAGATGCACCTGGCGTGCTGTTCTGTCCTAGCTTTTTGGATAACCCCAAGCAGGACATGATGGATTTCTCTTTTGGACCTCCTGGACCCTTTTGTGGTCCCTTAGCACTGGTCATCCAAAGCATGGTCTGGTGGACCAGTTGTACCATGATCTCTTCACCAGGTTCTTGGGGTTCTAGGTTTACATTGAGGTTCATACACATTAGATGAATGTAGGTCCAACCTGCCCAATATCTGCAAGAATAGTCTTCCATCTAATGTTTATGGTGGTTCCCCAACTCTCTACATATGGAAGATGTCAGAAGAAAAAAGGATAAGTCAAGTTGGATTTTAACATGCCCGATCCTTTGTTAGAGCAGTGATGTCTGAGGTTTCTAGAGGGGACAAAGGTGTCTGGAAGCAGTCTCGTCTCATCTCCTCGAGGAGAACACATGCACTCATGACCAAATGGAGCATGCATAAGGATTGGGTGGGGGTGCATGGGAGTAATAGTTCTCGGCAAGCTGTTCTTTTAAAACTGAGTAACTTAGACACATGAGAATGTCCTCCTTTTAAGAATCCATAGACATTATAGTGGAAACTCATTCAGTTTATATGGATCCATGAGACAGTTGGGGGCCCAGCTCATCATTATGGCAACATTAGCCAACACAGGAGGGGAAAAACCTATAGAGTCAACACTTTCCTTCTTTTCTACAGTGGGCAGGGAGAGAGTAAAGGACATAAGCTCCTTATTTCCCTATTCTGAGATGGTAACATTTGTTGGAACCAGTAGAAGGCCCTCTACAGATTTGTCCATGGGGCCCCCTTTGATTTCGGCATGCGATTTCCTCTAGTAACAGAGCAGCCAGTTTGATGACAGAGAAGACATTTGCTCCTCTCAGTCGAACCCTTATGTTGCTAAAGTCCTTCTGCTACTTCATTAAACTGTTACATTGTATCGTGAAATGTTCCATCCACTAATGAACCTGAGCCAAGATCACGGTGGAAGGAGCAGGGAATAGTTGTTAAGTGTTCATCAGTGTATAAATGACACTTTTCTCCACTTCCATCATGGCGTTATTGGTGACTAATGATTGAAGGCATTTGATGTAATTGTATTCCCGTCCATGTACTGGAATGGATCTGCGTGTGTGTTTAATGTTTAACCACTTTCCACCAGCGAAAGCCTTGAGCCATAATAAAGACTACAGGGATTGCGGCCACACAAGCAATTTGCCTTTTATTTGCATTCACGTATCTGCTTTACATTCCCATTAATATCAACCTAGGTTCTGGTAGGTTTTCTGAATGCTAATCCGAGTTCACTGTCCAAGGCTTACAGTGGATAATACAGTAATTGAATCGTTGCTGCTCCTTTGTCTGATGACTTGATTTATTGGACAGATGTGAGGATCTGAATATGTTCTGTCATAAAGTCCATGCTATAATACAGCGGCCAGTAGGACGGTGGTCAGTGGGGGTCTCCACATCATGACAGCTTCAGCTGTCTGAACTTGTCCTTTAAAAGAGTCATTCCACAAAGCACATACAATATATAGAAATATATTGTGTGCAGCGAGCCCCTGAGGAGCCGGTGCAGAGGATGGGAGTGGTAGTGGTCCTGATGAAGTGTTGTCCCACTGTGTACTCTCTCAGGCTGTTGCTGTATTTGTGGTACATCCAGCAGCAGCAAGTACAAAGTGCAGTTTTTGGCACTAGCTGAGGAGGTATGTTGGTAGATGAGATGACTATAGATTGGACCGTGTGGGTATAGGTGTTCACTGTAAGGTTCAAACTTGAGCTTTGTCTGGCCTAGTGGTGAGGTTAGGTGATGGGTGTCTGAGTCGTGGTCCCTCACCATGCAGCAGTGTCTGTAAAGCTGTGTTTCTCTCAGGTGCTTTCTTAAAGATTAATTTTGCTGGTCTCTTTGGACTGTTGATCTCACAGGAGAATAATATAAAGGAATAGGATCTCTAGCAAATACTTCTTCTCCACTCTCTAGCTACACAGTAACTCCCCCTCCTGACAGGAAGTGGGACAAGTCCCCTCCTACTAAGAGGGGAGGAACAGGGTGGTTTATTCTATTCATGCCAAGTTTGACAACCATAACCTTCTGTTGCTGGTACACATGGCATGAAAAATGCATAACATTAAAATGTAAAACTATCTACAAATTTAAATACCCCTAGGTCTGGGATACTGCATGTTCACTGTGATATATTATTTGTGCATCCTATACCTAAATATATGGGGACAGTAAGCAGCACGGTGCATTTAACGCTGTAGAGCAGTGATGGCTAACTGAAAGATCACTTTCAGACAGTCAATATTTGGTCAATGATTTCCATTAGTGATAGTGAGCCAAAATCAGATTTGAAGCCTACAAAGAGATAATGTAGAGTGGAGAGCTTTGCATTGTTCTGTGTTTTAGACCTGTACTTGGTTTAGGTTCACAATCACTGACCGAACACTGACTGCTTGAGAGCGGCCTAATACTGCTTGTGCACTGAAAGCAATCTGCAAAGGTGCAGATAGAGGACACCATCACTCCTCCTGATGTCCTCCATCTGCATCTATGCTACACACTAGAGCAGGCATCCCCAAACTGCGGCCCTCCAGATGTTGCAAAACTACAACTCCCAGCATGCCCGGACGGCCTACAGCTATCAGCCTACAGCAGGGCATGGTGGGAGTTGTAGTTTTACAACAGCTGGAGGGCCGCAGTTTGGGGATGCCTGCACTAGAGGACTGAAACACCATCTTGCAAAAGCGGTGGACATCACACTTGTTAAAAAAATCTTTCCATGGGCACTAGGTGTTTATGTGTGTGCGTTTGTGTGTGTACGATGGGGGAGGGGGCAAGTAATTCCATGTACGCATTCAGTATGACATCATTGATATATAGATGAGATAGACACACAGACAAACAGACTTGTAGACTTTCTATATCATGTGTATTAAAGGTTTTTTATAAGATTTTATACTGATTATCTACAGCAGGGATGCCCAACCTGCGGCCCTCAAGCTGTTGCAAAACTACAACTCCCAGCATGCTCAGACAGCCTACAACAGGGCATCCTGGGAGTTGTAGTTTTACAACAGCTGGAGGGCCACAGGTTGAGCATCCCTGATCTACAGTATAATCTGGATAGGTCATCAATATCTGATCGGCGCGGGTCCGACACCCGGGATCCTCCATCAACTGTTTAGGAAGGCACTGCGGCCTTCTCTCTGCTTTTCCTAGGCCAGTGACGACACATTCATGTATCACATGGCCAAGGTGCAGCTCAGCCCCATAGAAATGAATGGGGCTGAGCGCAATACCAAGCACAGCCGCTATACAATAGACGACGCTGTGTTTTGTAAGCTGCAAGAAGGCTGTGACTCTCACAGGAGCGCTGGTACTTCCTCATACAGCTGATCGGCGGGGGTCCTGGGTGTTGGACCCCCCACTGATTAGATACTGATGTCATATCCAGAGGATAGGTCATCAGTAAAAATAAATCTCGGAAAACCCTTTTAAGCTATGGTAGGATGATGTTGGTGTGGAGGTACGATGCTGTCACAGCAGTAAACGGCCGTTCGTCTTTGCTCTTCATACGGTTTTCTTTGTAATTTAATTGCAAATAACACACAACATACTGCCAAAAAATACTTTTGTATACAACTATACAATGCCATGATAAAACTTCATTTTTAGACTAAATAATACTGCCACATATTAACAAGATAATACTTTATCAGTGTTCAGATAATGGTATTTCCCCCATAATACTGCCATATAGTTGCCAAATAAACCAACAATTCAATTGGTAGCCAAATAATAATATTATTCTATTTGCAGCCTAAATGTTATAACATATATTCTGAGATACGTATGTAAACAGTCTACTTAGCCCTGCTATATAATGCAGACAATACTGTCCTTTATAGTCTAAATAGTCTTGCCCCATAGTATAAAGATACTATTTCTTCCATAGAGCTCATGTAATGCTGCCATATGGTTGAAAAATAATACTACAATTCAGTGCCCAAATAAGTTGATTCCATATATTGCCAAGTTAATACTTTTGAAAGCATCACGCATCATGCCGCCATAGAGTGACAAGATAATGCCATCCTGACACATAATACAGCCCAAATAACTCTGCCACATAATGCTTAAATATATAGTCCTTTCCAGTGAAAGTACAATTCCTAAGTTTCACAATTGGCCAGTTTTTCATCTACTAGACGTGTAAGTACAAATTTTTCCAAAATTAGATAATGGCCAACCTGTCATTCCTCTTCCTGTAGGGTAAAATATGGCTATTTTCAGGGTATCTTGCGCACTCTCTGCTTGACGTGGCAGCCTCGAGGACTCTTTCCAATGATAACATTATGTTGAGGAATTGCTATTTAAGTTATTGTCTGATGTCTAACGCATTTTTAATGCCTGGCGGCCCCTGTAGCGTGGCAGATGCGTTAATCCTAATGTACAGTAATACAGATGTAAAATTAAAATAAAAATAAAAAAATCTTGTAGCAAACACAGCCTCCTGCTGGCTTCTTGATTGCAGCCATTACCTGTTCTGAACAATCACACAGACCGGCGCACGTTAAATGTCATCAACCAAATGTCATTTGCCCACTTTGTGCTTCGGATTTGGAAGCAAATCATGAAGATTAAAAGAAAAAAAAAAACTATAGGCAGCGACTACGGGGCCAAAACCCTACTGTGTGAAAAATCTGCTCAAATTGATTTCTCTTAAGCATCCGCAGTTTCCAAATATCTGCCAGCAATTTATCTTTTCAATATAAACCATGTTAGTCCCGCTTTAGCTTTGATTGGGAGGCTAAAAACACTCCAAAAAGCAATGGTTTCTTCATTTTACTTGCGGTAATTGTTTCACTTCTTCTGTCTGCGCGGGACCGTCAAAACTCAATTGATCTGACAAAACAAGTCAATAAAAAATGTCTACAAATCTGATTGAAGCTTTTTCAGAAACATCAAACGTAAAAAAAAATTCTAATAATAAAACTAAAATAAAAAAGAATAAAAATGAAAATGTTGAAATTAGATGCAGGTAAGAAAAAAAAAAAACTCTGTGATCGAAAAGTAAATGAATTCTCCTAAAAGGAATGAAGCAGATTACATGTCGCCGACGTTTGAAAGACACTAACATTATTGCTTGCTGCTAGGTTGCCTTATTATCTGCATGACGGCCGGAGCAAAAGAGAATCAACATTTAAAAAAAAAAAAAGTCTGTGTCTCTTCACTGAAAAATATTACTTCCCCAAAACTCTCTAAAACAAGAGAAGGAGAGCGCCCATGGGAAGGACAACAGGATAGGAGCTGGTTAGTACGCCACTCACCTGGACATTTTGCGCTGAGGGCAAAGCAACCTGATGAAGCTTGTATAAAAGTGCAAAGTATTATTTTTACCTTCTTTCTTCTTCATTCTTCTTCTTCTACATTCTTCTCTTTCTTCTTCTTCTTCTTCTACATTCTTCTCTTTATTCTTCTTCATTATTCTTCTTTTTCTTCTTCTTCATTCTTCTTCTTCTTCTTTTTTTCCTTTCTTTTTTTCTTTCTTTCTTTCGAAACATTACTATATACTGTCAATCAAGCAAAGGAGAGGATGTCCGAAGATCGGCCTCCTTACACTTTACCGCCAATTCTTCTTTTAAATTAAACCCTTGCACTATTTGTCATTTATATTAATGCTTGACCAAGGGTTCAATCCAGAACTGAAATGCGTTGCAAATTCTCTAATAAATACCCTGATTGCATTTTGGAAGTTCCTATTCTTCTCTTATAAAACTGCACTAGACATCCAATCCAGCCATGTCCTATGCACATGAGGGACAAGAACCCCAAAACAACAATGTGGCTCCTTTATGGATTACATCCTGTAGGTCTGGCTGGGAGATATTTTGGCCATCAGGCTCCCAATCCCACTGTAACCCTTTGGCTCCCCCTTCTGGGATGGCCAGGCCTACACTGATGTTCCTGGCCAACATCTTTCAAGGAAGCCTAGGAAGAAGCTGGAGCACGATGAGCTAATCCTAGGCTGCAGTTGACCCTTTGTCCTTGGCCCTTGTAGGGACTTCAGCCTTGGAGGAGTGGGGATTGGTTTAGGGGGGCTCTTCTCTTATGGAGATGACTTGTGATAGACCTCCTTATGTACTTGGGTAAAAAAACATCATGACCTCAGACACTCAAGCTGTCTACAGATGAGGGTCTCTGATTTCAGCTAATATGCACACTAGTTATTTATCAGAGAGTCTTGGGTATTGAGCATTCCTAGTCATATATGGAGCCTTGAAGAGGTTGCCTCCTGAAGATAACCCTTGTTTGTATGTCCTTTTAGAGTATATGGAAGCCATTTATGGTGGGCCCCATCTTGGGTAAGAGCAGAGAGCCACAGTAAGGTGGGACCTCAGGATCATCCCCATATACACCCAAGTTGGAATTTTTTGTGGTGGTTGCAAGATCGTTTGGAACATTTTTCCATTGTGAGTTACATGGTTTCATTACAGCTTGTGGGAGACCTTGTAAAGCCATGAAATCCTAGGCTAATAGGAGGGGGTACGATGTGGGAGACACCCATCTATCATATTTCCATCCATTCTTTAGCAATCTAACATCTGGTCGCAATTGAAAATAAAAGTGGCAGCAGCCAAAACACCAATGATTACAATTCGGGGGTCGCAGGTCGTTGTGTCAGCTGCCGTGCCACAAAACCTGCCCCACAGACGCTGCAGGACATTTCTTCTGTCTTGCTCTGGAGCAGCTTGCCAGGCAATGATGAACTTGGCTCACCACGCACATTAGTGAGTAAATGGTCAGTGACAAAGGGAAGAGAAGAAGAAACGTGGACAGAGCCAAGATGTGCAGTTAGCCCAGAGATGAATTCTGCAGAGAGTAAGATGTTTCCTGCATCATGTGCCATAATGAGCAATGCTTAATATCCAACAGACTCGGAATCTCATCAACCTGGCATCCAGTGCACTTCCCAGCCGCATGAATCCTTCATGCCTATTCATAGGATCGCCCACTCTGGAGTGACTTGGCCTCGGAGAGGATGATTGTAGTAACAAACCATGATAAATGGTCATTTCTCTCCGCTAACAATATGGAAAGTTGCTTCTTATTTCAAATCTTAGATTTTTTTTTTTTATATATATATTGTAACACAACTCGCACATAGTCCACACTGCAAATCTCATGAAAGGAGCAGAGGTACATGGCTGCCGGAGTGACGTCATCACTCATAAGAATGCAGCAAACACCCACTTTATTGATCCAGGCAGCTCAGGCACAACTTTATAGTGGCTGCATACAATATGTTTCCTGGTGTTGTGCTTAGTGGTTGCAGTCTATCAATATAAGAGCACAATCTTTGGGGTTGTCCCACAAAAAACTATTCTACACTTTTCAGACCAGCACCTGGATTTGAATACTTTTGTATTTGCATATAATTAAAAATTTAGCATAGCCACTGAGTTATACAATAAAATGTATCTGTATGGCACCACCTGCTGTTAGTTATCTTCTTATTGTTTTGACCTGCTCACTGAGAAGGCCGCACATGCTCAGTTTCTTCTTTCAACTGCCACCTAAGCTGTGATAGGGAGAGCATGGACACGCCCCTAGAGCTGTGATAGAGAGAGCTGAGACACACCTCCTGAGCTGTGATAGAGAGAGCATGGACATGCCTCCTGAGCTGTGATAGTGAGCGCTGAGACACGCCCCCTGAGCTGTGATAGGGAGAGCATAAACACGCCTCCTGAGCTGTGATAGGGAGAGCTGAGACACACACCCTGAGCTGTGATAGGGAGAGCATAAACACGCCCACTGAGGTGTGATAGGGAGAGCATGGACACGTCCCTAGAGCTGTAGCAGAAATGACACTCCCTTTGAGCTGTCAGCTTGATATAAATCTAGCAGAGCAATGAATGGGGAGATCTCTGGATCCATGTGAGGTATAGGGCTAGTTCTAGCTTTGTTAGAAATAGATTGTCATGTACTGTATGATGTCTGATTTTTTATATTAGTTATGGTGTATCGCTTTTAATGGTTTCACATATGGGGTACAGAGGCTTCAAATGGTTCTTGCATGGATGGTTAGGATTCACACTTTTGTAGCAATCCCACCAGCTTTGCTTTGCAGGAAAACTGCAGGTATCTTACCAGCCCCACTCTGCACTTTTCCTGATGCAGCTCTCTGGAAGGTCCATACTCCTGCAATCTCTGATGAGGACCATTCTGCCACCTCTCACTAATCCTGACTTATGAACAGTCATGGAATCGCCTCCCTTCTTAGTCTTGTGGCCATGAGGCAACAGTGGCCATCCACCTTATCACTCTGACTTATAGCACTGCGCCTAACCTGACTTCTTTTTCTTTCTTGGCTCTGTGGCTGGCCTGGCACCTAGTAACTTCTAGGCTTGGTGAGCAGCTCCTGTGGTTGCAGTGGCAGTCATGAAGGAAGGAATCTACCCATCTGCATCCTCCATCAGCTTGTTAGTCACGGTGGTCACCTCTGTCACCTCTTGATATGTGAACTTTCTCCTGGACACTGCAGACAGCTGCTCCTTCTCCCCATCTGGGAACACTGGTTCAAACCTGGTCTGTTACCTAGTCTCATTGCACCTGGTCTGTGTGAACCAGTGTGCTCCACCACGGAGGATGTGCTGGAGTGATGTCCTCAGGACTTTACACTGGCGCACACTTCAGGTGGGGGGTTATGTTTGCGAACACCATGTGGGCCTGCACACCAACCCAATCCTCTATGTGCACCCTTGCTCCTTCTGCTTCCCCTGCCAGCCCCTTCTTCTCCTTCAGGTTCCTGTATAGTCACCTCCCCTGGCCCTGACCATCCAGAAAGAGGGGCAAGGGCTTTTAGAGGAAGATGGGGGGACACGGTTGCATAGTGTGACCTAGATCCACCCTCAGTGCACTTATCTGCTCATTTTGTATATGAATTTAGGGTACCTTTTTTCTCCAGAATGAAGCAATGGATTTCTAAATGAAAGATATCATTACATTTAGCTGAGCTAATTTTACGAGGCATTGTGTCTGGTCTAACAGTGAATTCCATGGTGACAGGCACCTTTTTAATACTAGTGAAAGCTGAGGGTAAATACATACAATGCAATAGCACACTGCTGACCAGATAAAGCACAAAATGCCAATAGAGATATGGGAGGTATGAGGGTTTGTCACAGTGATATGCAGTGTAGATAATTCCTCTGTAGACTAGATAGTCTGGATTCCAGGGTGATGCGCTTTATTTACACTGATACATTGTAGCAGCAGACTTTTAGAAGAGGAGAGAGTCAACAAAGGATTGTCCAAACCAGACACAGATTTCTTCCACATAATCCACTGTGGTGTGAATTAACCTTTATGATGACAAATTGACCCCTGTAATCAGATATTCTGCTCACGCAGAAAATGGAATGATAGAAGGTGTCAATTCAGGCTCCCAGTCCTCCGGCTCTTCTTGATTCTCCTTCCCTGCTGGTCCAGAAAGAACTTAAGGATAGACCCAAATTTCTGGTCCAGCAGAAGTTCGGGACCATCAGATGTCTCCTTACTTGTGTCCGGCTTACGTTCCTCCAGTTCCAGCTAAATAATTCTCACAGCCTTCGAGATATTGGCAGAAAATCCTCATTTCCTTTCCAAACTCGATGCGGAATGTAATCGATAGCTAGCACTTTTCCATTTTGTCCAGTGATGGATGGCTGAGAGCCTTTGGATCCATGTTACGTGCTTCTCATTGACCTTCATCAGCAGCAGCATTGCTCGGCTCTAGACATTCTGACCCCTCACTTGTTCCATTTATTGATGGATTAGTAGAGCTGGAAGGCGTAAGAACATCTGCGTGCTTCTGTGCTATCCCCGCTCGTTGTCACTACTGGTGTAAAGCGTCCTCTCCTTACGCAGTGCAAATGAAGTATTATAATGTTATTATGCACAGTATGCACACCCTACTGCTTGAAGTTGTGACTGGCCATTGAATTAAGGATGGGTGTCCATGAGATACACAGAACTTGGAATAACTTTGATAATACTTTGCTGTATTTGTTTGGCACTGATCATGAGTTTCCTGCAGAGCTGCATTCAAAATTCTGCTGCCTGTCACTTGGTATTCTTTGGTAACAGAGTGACAGAGAGGAGTCTAAGCCTTGTGATACATGTAACTATTGACAGAGACAAGTCTAAGCCTGGTGATACATGTATCTACTGACAGAGACGAGTCTAAGCCTGGTGATACATACAGTACAGACTAGGGATGAGCGAACCGAACCGTAACGAACCAGATTCGCTACGAACTTTCCCAAAAGTTCGGTTCGTCACCGAACCGAATTTTGACAAAGTTCGTAACGAATCTGGTTAAAATAACGGCGACGGAAAATATACGCATATTTATTGAGAATGTACGCTAATTCGTACATATTCAGTTAAGTAGCGTACAATTGACAACGCTACACTGTATGTTCGTTACTTGAGTAGGAATGTTCACAGACGCAGTGTATGAGTACGCTAATGCGTACATATTCATTTAGTTAAGTAGCGTACCTTTGACAACGCTACACTGTATGTTCGTTACTTGTGTAGGAATGTTCGCAGACACAGTGTATGCGTACGCTAATGCGTACATATTAATTTAGTTAAGTAGCGTAGCTTTGACAACGCTAGACTGTATGTTCGTTATTTGTGCGGGAATGTTCGCATTAGCGTACGCATTAGTGTAGATTCTCAAATATGCGTACATTTTGCGTCGCCTTTGTTGAAGTCACTTGGATTTTTTCCACTTTTTTCATTGTAATAGAAACTGCAAGTAAACGAAACTGTACCCTATCTGACTCCCATTATTGTAGAAGCAATTATTCAGCCGTTATAGCAAGGTTCGTTTTAGGTTCGGTTCGTACGAATCCGAACTTCAAGAAAGTTCGCCGAACCGAACCGAACTTTTCAAAAGTTCGCTCATCCCTAGTACAGACCAAAAATTTGGACACACCTTCTCATTCAAAGAGTTTTTTGTATTTTCATGATTATGAAAATTGTAGATTCACACTGAAGGCATCAAGACGATGAATTAACACATGTGGACTCTACATGCCTGGTTCCCATGGAGGAGGAGGTGTGATGGTGTGGGGGTGCTTTGCTGGTGACACTGTTGGGAATTTATTCAAAATTGAAGAGATACTGAACCAGCATGGCTACCATAGCATCTTGCAGCGGCATGCTATTCCATCCGGTTTGCGTTTAGTTGGACCATCATTTATTTATCAACAGGACAATGACCCCAAACACACCTCCAGACTGTGTAAGGGCTATTTGACCAAGTGATGGGGTGCTACACCAGATTACCTGACCTCCACAGTCACCAGAGTGATGGGGTGCTACACCAGATGACCTGACCTCCACAGTCACCAGACCTGAACCCAATCGAGATGGTTTGGGGTGAGCTGGATCGCAGAGTAAAGGCAAAAGGGCCAACTAGTGCTAAGCATCTCTGGGAACTCCTTCAAGACTGTTGGAATACCATTTCAGGTGACTACCTCTTGAAGCTCATGAAGAGAATGCCAAGAGTGTGCAAAGCAGTAATCAAAGCAAAAGGTGGCTACTTTGAAGAACCTAGAATATTAGACATATTTTCAGTTGTTTCACATTTTTTTGTTAAGTATATAATTCCACATGTGTTAATTCATAGTTTTGATGCCTTCAGTGTGAATCTACATTTCATAGTCATGAAAATACAGAAAACTTTTTGAAGAGAAGGTGTCCAACTTTTGGTCTGTATTGAATCTACTGCAGAGACAGTCTAATCCTGGTGAACAGGTAACTGAAGAGAGAGTCTAAACTGGTGAAACCATTGCTACTGACAGAAACAACAAGACTTGTTTTGGCTAAATGGACATTGACAGGACAATTAAGCCTGGTGAAATCTGTGCTTCAGTACAGACCAAAAATTTGGACACACCTTCTCATTCAAAGAGTTTTCTGTGTTTTTATGACTATGAAAATTGTAGATTCACACTGAAGGCATCAAAACTATGAATTAACACATGTGGAATTATATACTTAACAAAAAGTGTGAAACCCCCAAAAAAGTCCCATGGTTAGATAATTTGAATGGTTGCATCTCTTGATAGATCTTACCATGACTCGTTCTGTACTGTAATGGTGTGTAAGCATTATATCTCCCACAATGCTCTACAGCAGAACTGAACCAGCAGGAGGCATAGAGAAATGTGAGCTTTGAGTAAAAGACGTTTTCCAGGATATCCTTAGGATGGGATGTGACCTCAGCTTATTAAAGGGGATCCTCCTTTCGTATTTACCATGCACAGCGCCTTCTTTAGCTAGTGGCTGTGTCTGGTATTGCAGCTCCCTGTAGGTCAGTCTTATTCACGCGTATGTAATACCAGGCCCAGCCACTACCAAAAATATGGCGCTGTGGCAGATAAACAGCTGATCGGCAGAAGTCAGGCCCAAATTGATCTGAGAATAGAACACACCATCTATATCGTAGAAAAAGGATCATTATTTTTTAATTGCAGCTCTATCTCTGACTAGAGATGTACCCCAAGCTGTACGAGATAAGGAAAGCAACATTTTGCAGATTAACTCCCAGTAAAATATCAGTGTAGAATTATATTCAGCCTTCTGCAGGCTGCTCTCCAGGATGCCTCTCAGCGATGGTTTGCTGTCATCAGCCCTGCACCTTGCATCATCCCATTGATAAAACTGAAACAACACCTGAGCCACGGGCAGGCGGCAGCTGCTCCTATCCCTCTCTCCATATCTCACCATGTCACACTCACAGGCTGCTGAGATACGAGGAGCTGTTTGCAGTCACCTCACACTAGGGCTGAGGTACATAGTTCTGCTGCCTGTAACATCGAGGTTATCTTGGCTATTTGGCCCTGGGGACCACAATGTCCCATCCATTTCCCAGATCGGTAGAGGGCAGCAAAGGAGCTCTTCTAGAGTGTGTGAGGAACTGACAACTTGGCTGTCAGAAAGCACGTGAATGTTTTCTTTATTGTCAGCATTGTGACGGTGATTGTTATGGGGACAATGTACCTTCTTTTGTAGTCCTAGTGTCTGGCTTTGTAATGGAAACGCAATGTATTACTGTTATAGAGGTAATAACGGAGAGTCTGGCTTTGTTATGGGGACAATACTGGCATTATCAGAGCACAGTGACTGTTATGGGGCACTATAATGGTTATTGTTATGGGACACTGTGACTACTGTTACCGGTACAAAGAAGCTGCTTCTTCATTTATAAGGACCTTGTGGTTGGCTATGTTATGGGGACTCTGTGTGTATATGTAGGCAACTTGGTTGATAGCAGAGTGTTATGTATGCACTGCAGCTGATATTAGCTTGTCTGACCTTGTTATGGTGGCACTATGGCTGACATTAGAGTGGCTGGTTCATTATGGAGGCCGTATGTATAACATCAGGTGGAGGGCTTTGTCAAGGAGGCACTGTGGCTGGTATTAGAATGGCTGGCTTTAGTATGGAGGCATTGTGGCTGATACGTATAAGTGTCTGGCTTTGTCCTGGAGGCCTTACGGTTGATATTAGTGTGTGTGGCTTTGTTATGGTGGCACTGTTGCTGATATTGTGGTTTCTTTGAAGGACATGTGAATACAATCAGGTGTCGGCCTTTGTCAAGGATGCAATGTGGCTGATATTAGAGTGGCTTTATGTGGAGGCACTGTGGCTGATAGCATAGTGGCTGGCTTTGTTGTGGAAGTACTGTGGATACTATTACGTGGCAGACTTTGTCAAAGAGTTAACGTGGCAGATGTTGGTGTGCCTGATTTTGTTATGGAGACACCATGGCTAATATCACATCACAATGTGGCTGATATCAGTGGCGGGCTATGTTAGGGAGGCACTATGACTTATATGACATCCACTGGTTCTGTTATGGAGGCAGCTTGGTTGTTACCAGTAGGCCTCGTGCTCACAACCGTAGTTTTCGATAATCCTCCGATCAGTTGGATACCGATCCATTCATTTCAACTGGGCCACAAAAGATGTGGACAGGACACTGTGTGAGGTCCAAATCCGTATTTCCATTCCAAGGCCTCTGAACAAAATAAATAAATAAATAAATAAAATATGTCCTATACTAGTAATATTTTAATGAGCATTTGTAAAAACCCGCAGGACCTGCAGAGGGGAATGCGGAACAGCAATTTGTGGACCTCAAAAACGGATATGGTCCTGTGCAGGAGGTCTCACCCATTAACTGATCTGTCGGGGGTAGTGGGGTACGTGCCTGGTACTTATATATTTCTGGGGGATCTGATTTATGCACGTTTTTTATATGAAAAAAAAAATTGCCACATGTAAAAATTGAACATGGATCGGACATATGACCATCTGAGAGATAAGCTAGGAAAGGACAAATCACTATTATTATTCTTATTCTTATTCTTCTTCTTCTTATTATTATTATTATTATTATTATCGTTTCTATTATTATTATTATTTCTATTATTTTTATCATGTTACTGATTATTCTTATGACTAGTAACCCCCTGATATGTGACTGCAGAATCCCACGTTTCTCTAGACCCTGTATATTGCATATCCTTCCAGGAACGCACTCCATGAGTCTATTACCTGTCATTTAACTCAATACCAGAAGGCAATAAAGTTGCATTTTCAGCTAAACACACTCAAAAATTGCAACTGCATCAATATTGAGTTTTATTCACCGGCTTATTTTAAATATGGAAAAAAAAAAAGGCAACGACTTTAAACAATGGCAAATTTCTAATAAAAATCTGTTCCTCCAACGTTGCTTCAAATGAACTTTTAGCAATCTTGTGTCAGCGTAATCCCTCTAGTGAATTAATCTGTTACTTATGTTTTTTTTCACCATTCTTTATGTAAATAGCAAGCTGTTCCATCTCGTGAGTGACAGGACGCTTTATTGAGCAGGTAGGGCGCAGAATACGAATTGCAGAGGCGATGGAAGAAATTGCATCTTGCAAGAATAAAAAAAAAATTAAAATTAAAATAAAAATTAAAAGAAAGCATAAAAACCCAGCAGCAGCTTCTGCTCTCTCTACATCTGCTCCCGGCATCCCTGGTAGTGAGGCTTGTAAACAGGCCCGCGCCGCTCATAATTAACCAGTCGCCTGCATATTAAGCAAATTGTTAATTAACAGGTGTACAAATGTGTAGTCTATGCAGGTGTGCCTTGCACTACACTTGTGGAACCGAGAGGAAATATACATAGAGCTGCATCTAATTAGTTCTCTTGGCTAGTAACGACATGAATATTTTATCCATATTATTAGCATCTAATAAACATTATAAATCAAGGAGGAGGCATGCATACCCATCAAAGATCAGCATCTACGCTGTTTGCCGACGGTGTAAAAACTGACATTATTTTCTTTAAAGGGCTGAGACGCTAGCCTTTGACAGCTGAATATCACAGTCTTGGTCCCATCAGCCTCCATTCTTGCATTCTTGAGAAAATTGCACTTTTGTAATATGCAAATGAGCCTCTGGGTGCAACAAGAGTGGTGCTGTTGCACCTCACTGCTCCCAGAGGCTCTGCTTACTCCTCTAAATGCCCGTGTCCCCTCAAATATATGGAGATTTTGTGGCAAATTTGATCATAGTGTAAAATTCTTGGCACCTCTGAATCCACTCTTAGGCCTCTTTCAGACGAGTGAGTGTCACACTCCGGACTCGCAGCGTAGCTCCCGTCCTGACCTTCCAGGACTGCCGGGGTCACATAGCATTAAATTGATTTATGATGCTATGTAACCCTTAGAGGTCTGGAATGTATTGGATAACACTGACATAATGCTGTCAGTGTCATCCAATACATTCTAGAACTGTAAGGGAAACATAGCATCCCAAATCAATACAATGCTCTGCGACCCGGCAGTGCTGGGAGGTCAGGACGGGAGCTGTGCTGTGAGTCCGGAGCATGACACTCACTCATCTGAAACCAGCACATGAGTGTGGCTGAATGCACATAAGATCCGCACTAATTTCTGTGCAGATTTCTGTGCATTACGACACCATATCCACAATTTCTAGTTTTGTCACAGATCTCACCCGTCATTGGAAAAGAGTGAAATCTGCAGCTAAAACTGCAAACTTAATTGGCAGGCTGCAGATTTGAAAATCCACACAGCAGGTCAATTTCTGCTCAGAAAAAATCTGCAGTGTACATGAGATTTGCTGGTACTGTACTACACTGCGGTTTTACTGCACTGGAATCCACACAGAAAAACTGCACATATTCTGCAACGTGTGCATGTGGCCTTAGGGTATGTTCCTGCGGCATTTATTTTGGCGTGGATTTCAGTCTTTTTTCATTCCGAAATCCTCATCAAATCAAGATGAACGTAACTGTTCCATTGCTTTCAATTGGAACCTGCATTTAAATCATACAGCATGGCCATGTGGGAAATAGACCCATCGCATGGGGCTAAATCCGGAGTTAGATCCACCATAGTGCAAACTGCAAGGCTGTGGCAGGAATCGATGGACCAGCCAAAATTTTCTACGTGGGTTTTGCGGCAAATATTTATTAGACATATTTTGGTTGTATGAAGGTGGCCTTTTTTATATTAATTT
Organism: Rhinella marina; assembly: GCA_900303285.1. Classification (NCBI taxonomy): domain Eukaryota; kingdom Metazoa; phylum Chordata; class Amphibia; order Anura; family Bufonidae; genus Rhinella; species Rhinella marina. The sequence goes on along the minus strand of ONZH01013022.1, from coordinate 67,996 downwards.
TTTTAATTGAAATTTTATTTTTACCATTTTTGCAGAATGTATTTATTAGAATTACATGGTAAAAAAGAAAAACAAAACTTTTTATCAATCTATTACTTTTTTATTTTGTGTTTTATAGAGAATTTACATTTGTTTTATATCTGAAATATACACTTGTGTTATACATAGCATGATCTAGATGAGCTCTATAGCTTCTTATATAGTTCATCTAGATTTTTTCTATTGGTGCTGGATTTGGGGTCACCCCCGGAAATATGATCTACCACATCCAACCCTTCGCCGTGGCAGCGTTTTATGCATTACACACCTGCCTGTTATGAAAGGGTTAATATTGACTCGGAAAAACTGATTTTCCAGCATTATTTACTGGTTTGGGTGATTACACTGTGAAATGCTCGCGGCCATGCCTGTCACCAGCCGAGGTTAATGAGTTTCTAAACTCGTCAGATTCCTGATAGGTGTTGAAACAAGCTTGTCCTTTCCGTGGGACTGAAGAACAGGTGCAGACGAGGCTCAGTATATACCAACTTTCCAGCTGCACCTTGCCGCCGACAACAAGAAAACAGCCTCTTACAGCAAGTTGCATCAGCCCTTTAGATGGATCTAGGTAAACAAATGAGCTATAGAATAAACAGCAGGATGTTAAAAAACAGCTTCTGAACACCTTGAGTGCACCGTGAGATCATCGCTCGCACCCTCCGACTCCTCAGCGACTTGTTTTGCAGTTAGACTTTTTTGTTTTTCATTACTGACATCTTTCCATTCAGTAATAAGTGTCCTACAGAAAAATAAGAGGAGAAAATGTTGAAAACAAAAATGGTCCGGCATAAAAAATAAATAATAAATAAAACTATGTAAACGTAACACATAAAAAGAATAATGCAACAAATAAAATATAAAATATGCAAATGCATTTTAAAAAATGTGAGACTGAAGAAACGTCTAATTTTTGGCTAGGACATTGTTGGCCACGACACATGATGTACAGCTGAAGATTAGAGATATATTCAAAAATTCAATTTGGCTGCTTTGCAGAATTTTACAAAAAAATTTGCTTCGTGACAAATTACTTCGTTATGAAGCACATTTCTTTGTAAGTAGTGGGTGCAATGACAGGGAGCTGCAATAGTGCCGCATATTTACAGTGTAGCATAAAAAATAAAAAAACATACTTGCCTCATCCATTTGACCGTGGAGAGCCGGCCACCACCATTGTGATTGAAGATCTGGTGTGAAATCTTGCGCAAAATCTTCACAAGGTCGGCCGGCACGTTGATTTTATACTTTGCCGCACATGGAATTTTGTGCAAGATCTTTAATTAAGATGGCGGTGGCCGTCTCTTTGCGCTGAGGTAAGTATGATTTTTAATTTTTTTTTTACCACCATTCAGGGAAAATCGATTCGCTGCCACGAAGCACAAGGAAATTTTGGCATCGCTGAAGCCAAATTTCCCTAAAATTCGGATAGAATTTCACTTTGTGGCGGTTGATTTGCTCAACACTACTGAAGATCACGGAGCTTTCAATCTGCAAGTTGCCTCAACCATGGACAACATTCACAAGAAATTAAGTTTTTAATGAAGCTACAGCAATTTTCAGGTCATCACGCAACCTGAATGACATTAATTAGTTGCGATGCAGGCAGCACTACTCTGCACTCTATGGCGATGCTACACATGTCGCCAGCACAGTCACCATATCCTCAGGATAGATCTTCAATATCAGGTAGGTGGGGGTCCGAATCCCCGGACCCCAGCATTTAAGCTGTTGGAGGAGGCCATAGTACTCTGAGCCTCTTTCTAGGCCAATGACGTCACAGTACATGGGTCATATGACCTAGGTGCATCTCAGTCCCATTCAAATGGATGGGACTGAACTACAATACCAAGCACGGCCACTATACAATGTATGGTGCTTGGTAAGTTAAAGAGACTGCAGCGCTCACTGGAGCTCCAGTAAGTGCCACAGCCTCTTCAAACAGCCGACCAGTGGAGGTGTCCAGAGTCAGACCCCTGCCAATCTGACATTGATGACCAGACTTGAGGATAAGGTGATTAATATCAAATTTATGGATAAAACCATTTAATCAAACATGCAAGATGCTTTTGTTGGTGCATTATATTGATTAATGCTATGTTGAGGGTTACATTCATTGGCAAAATCCCATTTAAAAAGTTTTTCGGTACTTAGATATTGATGTCAAAAATATCAGATGAGTGGGGCTTAGGCACCACCATGGATGAGCTGCTCCTAGCAGCCAGTGATGCTGAAACCATACAGTGGATGAAACTAGAAGCACAAAGTTTGTACAACATGTTATGGTTATTACCGAGGTACTGCAGCATTCAAGTGGATGGGAGCTGAGCTACAATACAGTGGATGGATTCTTCCACCTAGTGTACAGTTATCACTAGCTGCTCAAAAGAGCTGAACAGTAGAGGTAAGTAGAAGAGATCAATAGAGGTACTGTGTGTCAGGCCCTCCTTGATCTGATATCCTGAGGATAGGTCATCATTATCTACTGTAATTAGAAGAATACCCCTTTAATTATGTCAAATTAATAAACTATTAAAAAATATTGATCATTTTATTCTCAGAGGAGATAAACCATCGCCAAAGACATTCTTTTTCCCAAGATGAGCATGCGTGTGTATAGGGGTATGAAAGAATAGGTGTTGACCAGATGAGATCGTCACTGAAGCCATTGCAGGGACATTTTCAAGAAAAGCAATTTTAAGAAGAAAAAATATTGGGTGCATGGAGCTTTTACTGTGTATACACCAATTGGGGGCTCAGAATGTGATCAGTACATAGCCTAGGACGACCTTTGACCACCAGGATAAGACTGGTTACAACAAATCACTCAAAATGATGTCATTTAAAGTGAGCACTAACTAGAACCCTGCCCGCTTTCCCTGCCTATTTGCAGTGCAAGCTTTAAGTAGCAAGTCCACAACTGGTCGATGTTCCCTACACTGCTAAGGTGAGAGACAAAAAATACTAAGGGAAAAAAACAAGACACAGAGTGGTACTAAAATGGGTCACAACCAGAAGGACAAAAAAGTACCAAATCGAGAGACAGAAAGTAGTCAAATAGCCAAGTTAAGATCAGAACCAGACAAGAAACCCAGTACCAAAACATTAGACAGAGAGTGGTCAAAAGGACAAGTGGAGGTCAAACAGTAATCCAAAATACTCAAGCAGGAACCAGAAAGACAGCTAGTGAGTCAGAGACTATCACTGGAACTGTTACAAGGCCTGGGTGGGTTTAAATAGAGCACAGAGTCCCAATATCAGAACCTGATAGGTCATGACTATAGATGAGAGAAGCAAGCTTCGGCAAACTTTGTACTAATACTGTACGGAGATCCATCTCCATACAGTATTAAAATGTATGGGCTCTGATGAGCTGAAGTTAGTTATTTGAGAAGTCACGCGTGACTTTGGTGAATAACTTTGGTAATTGATTTTTAAAGTGGAAAAGCAATTTAAAACTTGAAAAACTGAAATCGGCTTGATTCCGACTAGTACCTCGGAAACGAAGCCGAGTTTGGTTTCAAGTTTTAAAGTGTTTTTTCAAGTTTAAAAATCAATTACCAAAGTTATTTAACAAAGTCATGCGTGACTTCGCGAATAACTAACTTCGGCACATCAGATCCCATACATTCTAATACTATATGGAGAAAGATCTCCGTACAGTATTAGTCCAAAGTTTTGATCGAAGCAACTTCAGATGTAACACTCAAAGCTCGCTTCGATCATCTCTAGTCCTAACTCAGAGCTCCATTAGTCAGAACACTAGCACACAGGAATAGATCAGCTGAGCAATCAGCCTATTGCTAGTATCATCCTGCACAAGCCCTCTGTGGTTAGAAAGAGCATTGCATCCTGTTGCTAAGGACACTGTCACGTCACCACCTAACCGTTCTAGCAAAGTTCTTTTTGGTAGTCTAGTTCCTAAAAAACCTTGCAACCTTTGTATTGAGTTTTTCTTCTGTATCCTCCGCGGTCCACTACACTGACATACGGCTAAGTGCTCTCCTCTTATCGCTTATGTTCCTGTGTAACACAATCTATCAAGCTTGTTAAGTTGCTTATTCATTATGCTGCTTCATTTTTAATTACCTCGTGAAGTGGGGATCTCAGATTCTACACTAAGCCTCTGCTTTGCCATTTCCAAGTTATTAAAAAGCTTCTTATTTCTTAATAAACAGAATGGCTGGCAAAACATGAGTCTTGCATCACATTCAATGTGTCTAAATTTGTATTTCTGCACATTTCCCCAGGTCCGGCTCTTATGTCCTTAAGTGTAGACTGTACTCAGTTCTGAGCCCCCTCTCCTAATGCTTTGCCTTGCTCACCTTGGGGCCATCATCCTGCTCTACTCAGCCAGTTCTCCTTTTGGTCTCTGCATACAGGGCATTCCTGCTACATGGGGTCTGCTACCTCTTTGTTATTAAGTCTCTGCTGCTGGGTCTCCTGCTGCTCCCAAACCAGTGTGTGCCAAGTGAGATAATCGGGTGATGTCCAGTCAGCCCAGGCTTCTTAAATCCTCTAATGTCCTGAGCATTAAGTCCATTTTAGTTCATGTATCCTACTCCACTATAATTCTGGCAATGATTCAGCTTGGCATTTGACCTTGATACCTGTCCTCTGCCAGCCTTGACTTAATGCATGCTCATTGTATTGCTTGAACTCTTCCTGGCCAGAGCTCTGAACCCCTGACTACAACTGCTGCCTACCAATTTGTACTGTGTCCTGGTGTCACACGCCTACATCATGTTGGCTGAAGTCTACAGCAGTTGTGACCTGGAGATTCCCTGCAGTGAAGCCTATTTGTTTATGGTGGTGACCTGACTCTTTCTCCAAAAGCAGATATTTGGAGAACAAATAATTGAACATGTTGTCCTTTAACATGAGTCTTTTCAACTGGATATTTACCCAGGTATTGGGTAACAACCACTAATGACCACTAATAGTATGCCTGCAGAGGTCATCCAGGGCTTTCCCCACACTCAGAATGGCATATAAGTTGGCATTCTGTGGCATTTCCTTTTCTTCTGAAAGCTTGCTGTACCTCCTGTGCAAGTGTCAATACACAGATGGGTCTCTGGTTTGGCTGATATTTCTAGTCATACTTGAAGTCTCTACAATGGGTGGGACATTGATTTCCATCCTTGCTACCTATCGGTGGCTCCATACATTGTTTTCCTTTGGAGAAGAGCTCATTTGCATACTTATCCCAGAGAGCATTGCCAGTAACACTCCCTGTACTTGAGGGAGCTCCTCCAGAAAAACCTATACCTTCCATCAGTTCATTTCTAGCATGAATGTAACAGGAAGCACAACATGAATGAAACAGAAGGTCACACTTAGGGCTCGTCCGTAGAGGTTATTGTCCATGCAATTTGCCAAGTCAAGTCAATGGGAGGCCATGCAGGATTTATCTCTGCCACCATGGCAGAAAAAGACTTGGCATTTCTTGATTGGTTTCCAGTTGTGTCCACATGGAAGGCCTGAGTTTCTGTGTTCGTTGCTTAGGCCCAAACTGCAGATTGATGGGCTGCATCCCATTTGGAAAACTGTGGCAGAAATCAACAGGTTTCTCCTGTGTAATCTGCAACAGCTTTTAAAAAAAGAGCAAAATCCGCTGTGTGAACATACACTAAGATGGAGGAGTCATGCAGTGCATGAAATTAACAAAGTAGTCAATTCATTAAAGGGGTTTTCCGGGATTGTAATATTGATAACCTATCCTCAGGATAGGTCATCAGTATCTGATCGGTGGGGGTCCTACACCCGGGACCCCCGCTGATCAGCTGTTTGAGAAGGCACCGGTGCTTCTGTGAGCGCCGTGGCCTTCTCTTAGCTTTTCCTAGGCCAGTGATGTCACATTCATCGGTCACGTGGTCTAGGAGCGGCTCAGCACTTGAATGGGGCTGAGCGCGATATCAAGCACAGCCGCTGTACAATGTACGGTGCTGTGCTTGGTAATCTGTGAGATGGTAGCAGCGCTCACAGGAGCGCCACTACCTTCTCAAACAGCTGATTGGCGGTAGTCCCGGGTGTCGGACCCCCACAAATCAGATACTGATTACCTACCCTGAGGAAAGTTCATCAGTAGTAAGATCTTGGAAAACCCCTTTAAGGATATTCTTGGAATAGCAAAGGTCTTATTGGATGTCGGAATGGGTGACCTTGGGCTCACCAGTGATAGGGGTCATATGCCACCAGGACAGAAAATGTGCTTGTCTGCTACTAATTGCACACATTTTCATCAAGAAGGTGTGATAGGTAATTTTCAGACTCTAGTAGCAATTCATTGGCTCCAATCATCACTCTACGAGAATTCTGCAAAATGTGAGAAAGTGTTTGGGGTAACGAGAAGCAACAAAGAATAAGACAGTATGAAGGCAAAATTATGAGAGTGTTTGTCTAATTACCATTTTACAATAAATTAATCCATAAGAAAGTTCCCCAGCGGAGCAGGAACGATTTGCTCCCAGGAGACAGAACATAGCTGCCCTTGAGGCCATTGTTTTGTAGGAATCACGTGATCCATCTGCAATAAGACAGAGAGCAGGCAGGCACGCTCACATTCTTCTGTCTCTGCACTGTCAATGCCACATCAGGCTGTGAGCAGCAGAGCGTCGCAATAGTCATCAAACCGTATGCAGCACATTGCCAGATTATCTGCAGGGATCATTGATAGGATCTGATTCCTGATCAAAGTGAGATAATGAGCGGAGAAGTTTAATTGTGCACAGCTCTCCTCCTGTGTCTGTAAAGATAAATAAAGCAGCTATATGTTGTGTCTGAGCATCTGTAGATTAAAAGATTGCATATCTCTAACATGCACAAGACATTCTCCTGACCCTGAAAACTTACCTTTGGGCTCATTGCTGCTCTGCACTAAAAAAGTCCTCTACAATACATGACCAGCCGGGTGGAGTATGGGGAAGGGAGGTTGGTGTCAAATTTCAATTTATTTCAGTCACCTAACCAAGAAACTAATGTGCATTAAATGCCATTTGAAGCTCCTGTAATACTAACTAACCATCAATAAGAGTCATAGTGATGTTCTCTCTGTAAATGAATATACACAGTATACTGCTCCGCTCTAAATATAAGACTATACCTACAATAAAACTGCGTCTCATGTATAGGATTGTAATTACGGTAACACTGCTCTCTATGTACAAGAATGTAACTACTATAATACTGCCTCCTATGTACAAAAATATAACTACTATAATAATGCCTCCTATGTACAAAAATATAACTACTATAATACTGCCTCTTATGTACAAGAATATAACTACTACAGTATAATACTGCTCCTATGTACAAGAATATAACTACTATAATACTGCTCCTATGTACAAGAATATAACTACTATAATACTGCTTCTATGTACAAGAATATAACTACTATAATACTGCTCCTATATACAAGAATATAACTAATATAATACTGCCTCATATGTACAAGAATATAACTACTATAATACTGCTCCTATGTACAAGAATATAACTACTATAATACTGCCTCTATGTACAAGAATATAACTACTATAATTACTGCTCCTATGTACAAGAATATAACTACTATAATACTGCTCCTATATACAAGAATAACTAATATAATACTGCCTCATATGTACAAGAATATACTACTAAATACTGCTCCTATATACAAGAATATAACTATATAATACTGCTCCTATGTACAAGAATATAACTACTATAATACTGCCTCCTATGTACAAGAATATAACTACTTTAATACTTCCTCCTATGTACAAGAATACTTTAAATACTGCTCCAATATCAAGAATAACTACTAGTACTGTCCTATGTAAACAAGAATATAACTACTATAATACTGCTCCTATGTACAAGAATATACTACTATAATACTGCCTCATATGTACAAGAATATAACTACTATAATACTGCTCCTATGTAAAGAATATAACTACTATAATACTGTATATACAAGTACTATAATACTGCTCCTATGTACAAGAATATAACTACTATAATACTGCTCCTATGTACAAGAAAATAACTACTATAATACTGCCTCCTATGTACCAAATATAACTACTATAAATACTGCACTCTATGTACAAGAATATAACTACTATAATACTGCACTATGTACAAGAATATAACTACTATAATACTGCTGCTATGTACAAGAATATAAATACTATAATACTGCTCCTATGTAAAATATAACTACTATAATACTGCCCTATGTAGAATATAACTACTATAATACTGCTCCTATATACAAGAATATAACTACTATAACTGCTATATGTACAAGAATAAAAATATACTGTTATGTACCTAGACATGAATATATACTATGCTTAGATATATACTTACTACTATACTAATACTGCTCCTGCAAGAATATCCTATAATATGCTCCTATCTATACAAGAATATAACTACTGGTTCTAGAGGGGGACCCGCAGCTTTGTGACATTTGTGGGATATCCTAGCGATAGTCCGCAAATTTCTGAGATAACAGAACCCTTTTTTAACCATGTAGAGGAATATAACTGCCATATATATCGCCCCCATGCCGCAGATAATACAGCCCGCAGTGGACACTTAGAAAATCTTCTATTTTATGTATATTAAATCCAATGATACATCTTCTTCTGTGGTTCCATCACTCATACAATAATGCTGCTATTTACCATTATTGTTGATGGTTACTTTGTGACATTTTTACAATTCTCCATTTTCTGAGCCCGCTCCCCATAAACCTGTATTTGTCACTTTCTTAGAATGTTATTCCGTTTCCTGCCTCCATATTTCTCTTGGGATTTTCCTTTCACATGTCGACGGTGTGATCTTCCTCACAGGGAACGGATCATCGTTTTTATTGCTAGAAATAGTTATTAAAAGCTGAGGCAGCCCGGCCTTGGGTAAACGTTCCGTCATATAATCAGATTATGTCTTGTACTGATGTATGTGACCATAACATCACCTAATGTTTACATGCAGGCTGCACATGGAGCCGAGGATGATTCTGCTCTGATTAAACCGGGATATTGCTATCTTCTTGGGCTTTGCACTTGGAGATAAACCGTAAAGCACAGGGTTGCATCTACTATTATTATATTTTGATGGCTGGTAGGCTGAGTATTGGGATATTTACCCCCTATTGGCAACTTAAAAGATTTTCTTTTTTGTTCCAATTTTTTGGATGTTTTTGAAATATTTATTCAGGTTAGAAGTCCATTGTGTGGGGTCAAGCTGAGGGAACGCCAAAAATGTCTTAGAAGAAGGACAATATCGCACATAGTTGGCATTTTATCTGTGTTTTTCTTGTGGACGGTGGTTTTCACTATAGTGAGGTGACTTATTTCAGCATATATTTTTAAGTTCTCACCTTGTAAGGTTGACCTCCTAAGTCTACATCAACATAGATAGGCGGTCCTAGTGTAGAGTAGCTGTAGACCACATACAGCAGAGCTGGATAGTAGTCTGTAAGAGCAGAGTTGAAGCAACAAAGTATAGTAGGGTAGAACACCTTGAAGAGTGGGGTAACAGAGTTGCAGCAGAGTTAATGGGAGACCAATGTAGAGTAATGTAGCAGGGTTTTAGCAATGTACTGGAGACGAGAGTAACAGAATGATGTAGTAGAGTTGCAAAAGTATCCTGAAGACCAGTATAACACGATGTAGTAGAGTTGTAGCAGCATTCTGGTGTATTAGTGTGATGTAGCAGAGATCTGATGGTTGATGTAGCAGAGCAGAATAACTCTAGGACAATTAGCATGGACACCAAAGACTAATCCAAATAATTAGTCTGCATTTCGCAGCCTGGACCTTGTTTGAATAACCTGGTGGGATAACATGGTATCGCCTCAGGCATCACCAGGTAGGGACGAGAAGGGGGCGGTGGAAGGGCCATGGGCAATGAGAGCTTTCATTGTAGAAAAGGGGTTAGAAGTTGGCTTTGGGGGGGGCGCCGTTTCAGTTTTCGCCTTAGGCAGCAGAAAGACTAAGTGCACCCCTGCAGAAGAGGTTAACGAGATATCATGAGTTCCCGAATCTGAGATGGGAAACATACAGATTATTTTCTTAAAAAAATTCCAGCCAACACCATGAGAAAATTTTAGAAGTGAGAATTGGCCCCATTGTACATAAGGTGTCATTAAAGGGGGATTTCTGTCCCCTAAAAATATTTAGCTAAATGTAACAAATAATGGAGACGCAATTCTCAAGGTCCAATGTTGCGGTATGTCATGAGATCATGCCAACCAATCTTTGGCCACCCTATAGCCAATGCAGCGTGCCAACAAATAGTTTCCATGGTTATGTGATGACAGGTAATGCAACAATGACAATCAAAACCATTTTTTAGGACCAAGTGAACCCATTTAGGGTAATTATTTTTTTACATTGTTGCCTTTTATGCATTAATTTTGTCAAAAATCAGCCTCCTAAAAATGACAAAAAACTATTTCCTTGTTCCAGTATGTCCTTCATCAGGGCAAACCGGCTCGGCAGTGAAGCGGTTAAGTGCGACTCTTCTGTTTTCTTGTTGTTTTCTTTACTTGCAAAGATCACAGGAGGGAATTGAGCAGCAAGTCATTCTTCTTTATATGTCTGCAGCGGGCTCCTGTGTCGCACTTAGTCATAAGGCAGAGAATGATAAAGTGCACCAAGACCTAGCGAGCTCCTCTCCGCGCCATAAAAATCAGACACTGATCACTCGCTCCTCAACTTTTGCCGTTAACTTCCTAAAGGCCTGAAATGACTGCTCTTCTCAGTAATGTGCAGTTTGTACAGTCTTTATACGTTTCTTTACACTTTTGCAGACCTATTATTTTATTTCTTTACATAGAAGTAGAAGGGTCTGGAATGACGGCAGAGGTTGGGCGAATAGCGCTCAAGGTGATTGGAACAAGATTTGGATATACATCATTGGTTGATTTTTCCTCATCTGCAAGCAAAACAATATATACATTATATATAGGTGCTGAGGAATTATGTATCATAGGAAAAAATGTGACCACTGGTGAAAAATGTATGTGAAGTGATGAGCGAGCATGCTCGAACGAGCATGCTGGCGCTCGGGTCCACTCGGTGTTCGGCTGAACGCCTGGTGTACTCGAGCGCCATGCTCGAGTCCCCTCCCCGCACGCTAATTAATTAGCGTGCGGGGAGGGATGGCATTCAGTGTAATGCCAGTAGCCATCTTAGCTACTGGCATTACACTGATTGACTGGCTGGGAGTGCGTCATCTGTATATAGCACCCGGTGACGCCTTCCCGACCAGTGTTAGTCAGGAGAGCTGCCGCAAAGAGGGACAGATAGTGTAGGGACAGAAATGGCTAGGCAGAGAAAGAATTTATTTTAAAAACAAATAAAAGCCCTTTTGAGGGCTATTGGAAGATTTGGGGCCTTTTTTTTTTTTATTTGAGGGACCTTTTTAAACAAGGCACCCCCTGCTCTTCCGAGCGGGGGGTGCCTGGTTTAGTCCCATTGACTTACATTATGCTCGGGTGCTCGGCCGAGCACTCGAGCACCCCCTAGTGCTCGTCCAGAGCACCCGAGCATACGTGCACCCAGGTGCTTGCTCAACACTATTTATGTAACTATCTAGTAATGTTTCCTCCAGCAGCCAGCTTGCATGGTGGATTAGCCGCAGGTCTCTGCAATGACCATGTTGGATAGAAACCAGTGTGGTCACAAGGTGCTGAAATTGACTCTCTACTAGCGTATCCATTCTGACTCACCGATACAAATAAGTCCTTCCTTTTCTTCCTTTAAAGGTGTTTTTCGGGATGTTTAATACTGATGACCTATCCTCAGGATAGCTCCTTAGTATCTGATCGGTGAGGTTCGACACCCGGGACCCCCACCAATCAGCTGTTTGAGAAGGCACCGCACTCCCGTGAGCGCTGCGGCCTTCTCTCAGCTTTTCCTAGGCCAGTGACGTCACGTCATTGGTCACGTGGCCTAGGAGCAGCTCGGCTCCATTCAAGTGAATAGGACTGAGCACGATACCAAGCACAGCCGCTATAAAATGTACGGCGCTGTGCTTGGTGAGCGGGGAGGAGGTAGCAGCACTCACAGGAGCACCGATACCTTCTCGTGGCGTCCCGGGAGTCAGACCCCCACCGATCAGATACTGATGAAGCTTTGAAAGAAGATAGTTTTCCATGACTCTGTCAGACATTGCAATGGAAAAGGGTTTCTTTTTTCTTCCGATGTTGACACATCTGTATATTATAGAAAAATGATGACCCCCTGGGCTCTAGTGGTGGAGTGTTCTGTACTGTAGGTTCTGTTCATTTGATGATCAGAATACACAGTACATTTGGCTTGTACATCAGGAGCACCTCCTGCCACACAGTATATGTTGATGTGCCAAAAAAGCATTTGCATTTGGTCAAACTTTTTCCAATGGCATTAGCAGACGTATACATAGGCATACAGTTTTAAACGTCTAAGGGAATATGTAGCCACACCTCAAGCATTCACGTGTTCACACACAGTATAATGTCTGTAAATAATGTGATGTGAACAATGAAATTTATTTTAAATTAAATTATCTGAATGTAATTTGTAGTTTTCCTCTCATAAAAAATATATTTTTTATATATTATTCCTGCGGTGACCCAGTGATTCAATGCTAAAGGGTTAATGCTATAAGTCATTGCTGAAGTTATCAAATGGTTCACTGCTAAGCTTTTAAAATGATTACTGTGATTCTATGATATATGCACTATGTATTCCAAAAGGCTAAGTGTGGGTAGGGAAAAGTTAACTGGCAGTCCTTGGCAATAGTTGGTCCGGGTCCTATTTTTTTAGAATGTAGTTCCTGGCAAGAAAGCCAAGAGTCAAGAAGTGTATGCTGCTATTCAGGGGTATAACTACCATAGTGGCAGACCATGCGACTGCTATGGGGCCCAGGGCAAAAGGAGGCCCAGTCTTAGGCCTCTTTCACACGACAGCATTTTTTGCGGGCTCCGATCCGCATTTTTCACATGAAAAATGCGGACCCATTCATTTCTATGGGCCCGCAAAAAATGCGGGCAGCACACCGTGTGCTGTCCGCATCCGTTGCTCCGTTCCGTGGCCCGCAAAAAAAAGTAGAGCATGTCCTATTCTTGTCCGTTTTGCGGACAAGGATAGGCAATGTTACAGTGGATCCGCAAAAAATACGGATGCCATACGGACGCCATCCGTTTTTTTTGCGGATCCGCAATTTGCGGACCGCAAAACACAACGTTCGTGTGAAACAGGCCTTAGTTGGGATTATCTCCTCTTCTACTGGAGGTGAACAATTGGTCAGGACTCTACCCTATAAAGGAACAACTTTTAACAAATGAGGCAGTGGAAAAATGGCCCAAGGGTCATTGAAAAGGGTTTAGGCAGAAACCCTTCTGTCCTGTGTGGGGGGCCTGGTTTGATTCTTGCTATGGGGCCCTTACTTCTCTATGTACGCCACTGCTGCTGTTGGTGTATAAGCCAGACAAGCTAAAAAAGGAGAAAAAAATATCCAGGGGGACACCATCCCTGTGAGTGAAAAATGAAAGAAAAACAGGTTTACTAAGATAATAAGAGAGAAGGAAGCAGTGAATTATTGCAGTAGGTTGAGGGCCGTTAAAGAAACAGTGCTCGAACAGACACAGTAAAAGTAACACACACTTATGGCTTTGGATTATGCTGAACGTGTTTAAGGTTGATTGTTCTGGTGCCACTGAGATGGACTGGCCATCCAATTTAGCACTGCATCCTGTAGTTGGGCATTGCAAAGAAATATTGAGGTTGACTTCATGCCTTTGGTCATTTGGAAAGATTGCATGTGTCTGTGGAAAGAGACTCAGGAAGGACCATCACAATAGTCATTCCCTATACACGGCCTTTAGGAAATGCCCACCCTGTAAAATTCTTGAGAACTGTGCCTACTGCTTGTATTTGCACCCTGGCACCCATCATCTATTCAGTAAAAGGGAGACTTTATTCTAGTATAACCAATCTGACCTGTTCATTTGGTTCCTCATTTGACCTAGTTCCCTGCTTTCCTGTATTGCACCCTACTATCTATTCACCAAAGAAGAATATAACTACTATAATACTTCTCCTATGTACAAGAATATATCTACTATAATACTGCCTCCTATATACAAGATTATAACTACTATAATACTACCTCCTATGTACAATAATATAACTACTATAATACTGCTCCTACAGTATGTACAAGAATATAACTAATATAATACTACTCTTATGTAAAAGAATATAACTACTATAATACTGCCCCTATGTACAAGAATATATCTACTATAATACTGCCTCCTATATACAAGAATATAACTACTATAATACTACCTCCTATGTACAATAATATAACTACTATAATACTGCTCCTACAGTATGTACAATAATATAACTAATATAATACTACTCTTATGTACAAGAATATAGCTACTATAATACTGCCCCTATGTACAAGCATATAACTACTATAATACTGCCCCCTATGTACAAGAATATAACTACTATAATACTGCCTCCTATAAACAAGAATATAACTACTATAATACTGCTCCTATGTACAAGAATATAACTACTATAATACTGCTCCTATGTACAAGAATATAACTACTATAATACTGCTCCTATGTACAAGAATATAACTACTATAATACTGTCTTCTATGTACAAGAATATAACTACTATAATACTGCCTCCTATGTACAAGAATATAACTACTATAATACTGCTCCTATGTACAAGAATATAACTACTATAATACTGCACCTATGTACAAGAATATAACTACTATAATACTGCTCCTATGTACAAGAATACAACTACTATAATACTGCTCCTATGTACAAGAATATAACTACTATAATACTGCTCCTACAGTATGTACAATAATATAACTAATATAATACTACTCTTATGTACAAGAATATAGCTACTATAATACTGCCTCCTATGTACAAGAATATAACTACTATAATACTGCCTCCTATATACAAGAATATAACTACTATAATACTGCTCCTATGTACAAGAATATAACTACTATAATACTGCTCCTATGTACAAGAATATAACTACTATAATACTGCTCCTATGTACAAGAATATAACTACTATAATACTGTCTTCTATGTACAAGAATATAACTACTATAATACTGCCTCCTATATACAAGAATATAACTAATATAATACTGCTCCTATATACAAGAATATAACTACTATAATACTGCTCCTATGTACAAGAATACAACTACTATAATACTGCTCCTATGTACAAGAATATAACTACTATAATACTGCTCCTATGTACAGGAATATAACTAATATAATACTGCTCTTATGTACAAGAATATAACTACTATAATACTGCTCCTATGTACAAGAATATAACTACTATAATACTGCTCCTATGTACAAGAATATAACTACTATAATACTGCTCCTATGTACAAGAATATAACTACTATAATACTGCTCCTATGTACAAGAATATAACTACTATAATACTGCTCCTATGTACAAGAATATAACTACTATAATACTGCTCCTATGTATAGGAATATAACTAATATAATACTGCTCCCATGTATAAGATATATCTACTCTAATATTGTTCCTAGGCATGGAAATGTAATTAATATAATACTGCCTTCTATGGAAAAGATTATGGATTTTAGCAAAATTTTGTTTATATAAATGATATCTTTTTAAATGAATTAGGTTTTTTCAATCTGCAAGTTTACATATTCTTCTCGCTGTATAACAATAACTGGTTAATGACTTCTTTCCCGACATTTGTCAAATCTTTCTATTATTTTTCTTTGAATGTAATGTACTTAACAAGAACAATTTAGGAGCTGCAGTCACTTTTAGAAAAACGTCTTTTGTTGCTGTAATAGGAATTACGTTTATTTTTTCCTGCTTTCTCGTACTGTGTGATTGTTTGAATACTGTCATTGAGACTTAATAACACCTATATAGTTATACTGCTCATACAATATGTGAGCGCAGAAAGCGTTTTATTTTCTAAAGCAGCGAGACGCGCTTTGCAGTATTAGTACAAATAAAATAACAAGAACTCACAATGTATCGAGCAGGAGAGGTGTGCGAGCGTCTACAATTAGAGTGAGGCGCTCTAGGCAAGAGATATCCGAGTGCAATGTAACCAGACAATTTAATATGCAAAACAACCACTCACAAAAGATACACAATACTTTTCCTTGCTTATTCCTCCTACTCCAGTGCGTCTACGTCATCGCCATCTTCTTTTTCCCTTTTATTCTTTTTTTTCCTTTTTATTTTCTTATGACTTCCCTTCTTTTTCTTTTCCGCCTAATTTGCATGCATCTTCCTTATTCTACTTTTCTTCTTTTCTTCCTGTGTCTGTTTCCTTTTTTCCCACCTTTTTCACATTTTTCCTGTTTTATTTCTCCTTTTTTCTATCTCTTCTCTGCCGCCTTCTTTTTCTTCTTCTTTGTAATCCTCCTATTGTGTCCTTTCTTTTCTCCTTTTACTTTCTTATCTTCCTTCTTTATCTTCCTTCTTTTCTTTGTACTCTTTTTTTTTTCTTCTCTGTCTTCATTTGATTCATCTTTTGCTACCTTCTTTATTGTCTTTTTCGGCTTCCTCTTCTCTTCCATCTCTTTCGATTTCTCTCACTTTGCTATCTGCTTTTTTTCATTCTTCCTTTCACTTTCTGTTCTTCTTCTTCTTATGCTTCATCTTGTTCTATTACTCCTCCCATTCTCCTTCTCCCCTTTCATTTCCTTTTTCCTCCTCCTATTCTTCTTCCTTTCCTTCTACTTCCAATATTCTCTAATTTTGTCATCTGCTCCTATTCATTCTTCCTTTTTCTTTCTGTTCTTCTTCTTTTTATGCTTCTTCTTCTTCTATTACTCCTCCCATTCTCCTTCTCCCTCTTCTCCTTTTTCCTCCTACTATTCTTCATTTTCTTAGCCCTTGCTATCCGTTTCCTTCATATTCTCTTTTCCTTTGAAGATGTCATTCCTTTGTCCAACTATTTTTGCTTTCCTATTTTATTTCTTCTACTTTGTGCCTTTTACTATGCGATTCCGTATTTTTGAAGGTCCCATTGAAAGTAGTTAGCTGCATGTTATTAGGCCTGTTTCACACTTGCGTTCCGGCAGAAGATCTCAAAACCGGGCTAAACGGATCAGTTTTGTCCCCATTCAATGTCAAGGATGTATTTTGATCTGTTTTGTTGGCTGTTTAGACACAAAACTGCTACAAGCTGTGATTTTGTGTCTGGTCTATGAAACGGAAGAAACCGGATCCAGCATAAAAATTAATTTAATTCAATGGTGCCGGATCCGTGTTTTTTTAGTTAAAAAATGTATCCAGTGTCCATTGACTTACAATGATTTTCGTATCAGATCCAGTCTGTTAAGTTTTTATTCAATCAGATCCTGACGATATGGATGCATCCGAATGTATTAAATGGCACAAATGCATTTAATTCCGGTTTTGAGATCCTCTGCCAGATCTCGAAACAGGAATGTAAGAATCTAACTGTGAAACAGGCTTTAGACTCTACTACTGCTACCATAGTGATTGTGACTGACAAACAAGAGAAAAGGAAATGTAAAAATGCACAGTCCCCAGATAAATGTTACATGACTTGGAAATGCTCAAGTTTTAGTCATTTCCAGTTGTTGTGCTTTTAAGATGAAATTTACATAGAAGTCACTGAAATATTGTTGAGTTTTTCAAATTTTTTTCTTTTCTTATTTTGCAGTTAAGAAAGCTTTGGAAGAAGAAGAGGAAAGAAAACCAGTGGTGGCCAAGAAGAAAGTCAAGGAACTGAGAGTCTTGGATAGTAAAACAGCCCAGAATCTTTGTATGTATTATGATATGGATTTCTACACAAAATACTGCATGAAAAAGTCTCGCGAGACTTCGCAAAGTAATAACTTTGGCTCATCCGAGCCAATACATTCTAATACTGCACGGAAATTCCACTCCCGCTCTGTACAGTATTAGAACAAAATTTTTTCTGAATTGATTTCGGATATTTCATCTGAAGTCGATTCACTCATTCCTAATGACGATATATCAGGAAAAGAGTAAAATTAAAGGGGTTGTCCGTGTTCAGATCACATCTACTTCACCCAGGCAGCCCCTCTGAGATGAGCATCGGAGCATTTCATGCTCCGATGCTCTCCCTTGCCCTATGCTGTATGGCGTAGAGCAAGGGCGTTTTTGTTTACCTACTTAGCATTGTTCCCGGTGGCTAGGCCAGAGCTAAAGCCTAATCATTGGTGCCGGTGACGTCACTGAGAACACTGCTAGGTGGAAGACATCGTCTAGCACAGACCCGGTACGTCACTGGATCTTCTGAAAAAGCCCTTGCCCTGCACGGTTCAGCACAAGGCAAGGGAGAGCATCTGAGAATGAAATGTTCCAGTTCTCATCCCAGAGGGGCTTCCTGGGTGAAGAAGGGGACATGTCCGGGTTCAGCTCTGAACCCAGACAACTCCTTTCTATTGTCTATTGGGTAGACTTAGTATGACTTGGTAAATAGTTTTGAAAAGTATCTGGAAAAGGAGGTCACGACTAAGTAACATTGTAAAATGCTCCAGATTTATGAATGCAATTGGCCACTTTTTACTTTTTTTCTCATAAAACATCCGTCAAATCAAGAGATGGTGTAAGAAAGTGAACAGTGGCTTACATGTCCCAAGATGCACCAAATCTATCCATGGGCATCACTGGGACACATTTGGTGCATTTTTTTTTTAAACCAAACTTGTCTACTTTGTGTAAGTCCTAGTTCTGGACCAAAGGGGATGGAATAGACAAATAGTTCCAGAATTAGAGATGAGCGAATCTATTTGCCGCTTCGTAGATTCATTACGAATGTTCGTTTTTTCCTACACCAAAGCGAATCCGAATCTTTCCAGATTTGCTTCGGAAGAATCTTCTTAAATCTTTGCACGCTAACGCTACATACGCATCATATAATTTGTACGCTTATGCTACGCATCTGACAATTTGTACGCTAATGTGTACGTATTCAGTTAAGGAGAGTACTTTTACTGTATGTCCATTATTTGTGCGGGCCTAGACAATAATACGTATGCACTTTGTACACTCATACGTACGTATTTGCGGGTATGTTCGCAATATTTTTTAACGCAATGTGGACCGAATCGAATCTTATCCGAGATGAATCTTTCTAAAAATGGGCCGAATATTCGCTGAAGCGAATCTTTGATGATCCGCTCATCTCTATGCAGAATATGCTTACTGAGACTTGACAATGTTTAATTACCTTAAGTAGTTGATCAAAACATATTATATGTGAAAGAAAAGCCTGGTGAGTTGGCCATGCTCAATTTAGTAGAAGTAATTTGACTATGCTTGTCAGAAGCTGAGTGACAACAAGAAACTGCAATGTCAGTCAGCTGCTTTTAAGGCCAGCAGGACACTGTCATGTATAAGAAGTGGTAGGGAAATAATTCATACTCTTTCATATAAGGTAGCATTCGTGCAGAGTCATCTAGAATACGCAACCCAGTTCATTGAGGTGGTGAGGCAGTACAGAGTGCATCAACAAAACTGATAAGGGCGTGAGATGAACCACCCAATCCATTTTGTGGCCAATATCTGCCATCGAGGAAGAATT
Source organism: Rhinella marina (assembly GCA_900303285.1). Lineage (NCBI taxonomy): Eukaryota > Metazoa > Chordata > Amphibia > Anura > Bufonidae > Rhinella > Rhinella marina. The sequence continues at coordinate 48,312 of ONZH01013022.1, read as the reverse complement.
GGAATCCACCTTAAACATCAAATGAATGCACCAGAACTAACCAACCATCATACTGGGGCCTCCCAACTCTACACCAGGCAAAAAATGTCAGGGAAAAGAATGATGGGGCTGTTGGAATTTTGGCCAAACCCTTTGTTCTGAAGGAAGTCAAGCTGCCAACAGAGAAGTCTTCTCCAACAATTTTGATTCACATTTCATTAGACTAGGAGATTATTGTACGGTCTATACGTCTTCATTTTATGTATATCTACATAAACCGAAATGTCATTTGACCAAAGATCCTTTGTATGACGATTATTCTTCCCACAACATTAGTCACCCATCAATCATTATTCCCCCATCATTAGTCATTCCATGGTTTCTTCCTGTTTAACTTTCAGCTATCTTCTTGGGATCTTATCGAATGTCTTATGAAGAAATTAAGAACATCATCTTAGAGGTGGATGAGGAGAAATTGTCTGAATCTTTAATTCAGGTATGATTCTCTGGGAAAAGACAATTCAGATGATTACAAAGAATGTTTTTGGATTTTTGGGAGGTGTATGAAATTAATTTAAGTGATTTCAGAATATTGACCTAATCACTATGGTTACTTTCTATCATGTCTGTGCACTGATACATTGTGTCTGATTGGTAGTGGCATACACAGATCTCATAGGGCCTGATGGAAAAACTTAGTATGGGCCCCCTGCACCTAGATTTCTGAAGAATTTACATTTTTTTAATCGAGTGAAAGAAATGTTAATTACATAAAAACAATATAAAAAAGTTACCCTTGGCTTTAATGTCAGAAAAAGTGGAACAGGTGCAATGTATTTACACCAGAAAACTGGGAAAATACATTAATAAATTGACTTCTCTTTTACTACAAAAGCTAGCTGGCTACCTGCAGCCACCACTAGGGGGAGCTTGGTGAACAGGAATTAATGCAAATACCATGGACTACCATGGTAATAATCTCTGTGCAATGAGCTCCTCCTAGTGGTAGATAGCAGTTATATTCTTGTACATAGGAGCAGTATTATAGTAGTTATATTCTTGTACATAGGAGGTAGTATTATAGTAGTTATATTCTTGTACATAGGAGGTAGTATTATAGTAGTTATATTCTTGTACATAGGAGGTAGTAGTATAGTAGTTATATTCTTGTACATAGGCAGTATTATAGTAGTTATATTCTTGTACATAGGAGGTAGTATTATAGTAGTTATAATCTTGTACATAGGAGCAGTATTATAGTAGTTATATTCTTGTACATAGGAGCAGTATTATAGTAGTTATATTATTGTACATAGGAAACAGTATTATAGTAGTTATATTCTAGTACATAGGAGCAGTATTATAGTAGTTATATTCTTGTACATAGGAGGTAGTATTTTAGTAGTTTATAATCTTGTACATAGGAGCAGTATTATAGTAGTTATAATCTGTACATAGGAGCAGTATTATAGTACTTATATTCTTGTACATAGAGGTAGTATTATAGAGTTATAATCTTGTACATAGGAGCAGTATTATAGTATGTTATATTCTTGTACATAGGAGGTAGTATTAGAGTAGTTATATTCTTGTACATAGGAGCAGTATTATAGTAGTTATATTCTTGTACATAGGAGCAGTATTATAGTAGTTATATTCTTGTACATAGGAGCAGTATTAGAGTAGTTATATTCTTGTACATAGGAGCAGTATTATAGTAGTTATATTCTTGTACATAGGAGCAGTATTATAGTAGTTATAGTCTTGTACATAGGAGGCAGTATTAAGTAGTTATATTCTTGTACATAGGAGGCAGTATCTATAGTAGTTTATTCTTGTACATAGGAGCAGTATTAGAGTAGTTATATTCTGTACATAGGAGCAGTATTATAAGTAGTTATATTCTTGTACATAGGAGCAGTATTATAGTAGTTATATTCTTATACATAGGAGGCAGTAATATAGTAGTTATATTCTTGTACATAGGAGCAGTAGTATAGTAGTTATATTCTTGTACATAGGAGCAGTATTATAGTAGTTATATTCTTATACATAGGAGGCAGTAATATAGTAGTTATATTCTTGTTCAAATAATCTTTATTGAATTTTTCAGAATATAAAACAATACAGCTATGAAACATGATCAGTATCTCATGGTTCATGCAAATCATGACAGTACACTGATGATCACAATGCATATGAAGCACAATATAGGTACAATGCACATATTAAAGTACTGTATTTAGCATATTGCACAAAGCATAAAGAAAATCAAAACTATAAACAGAAAATCAAAAGGAAAATAGAACAGGACAAAGAATTTAGCTTCCGCCAGAGTACTTTCAGTTGGTCACTGATATGGATAGGGAGCTATACAATGTTCATCCAGGGTAGAGTAAGCGCAGCTCATTAGGACGGCACACAATATTTGGATGTGGTCCACAACTGCCACATATGATGGAATGTTTTGTATGACATAATGGTAGGGGTGAGTGCTTTTTCATATTTGTAGGTAGTGTTCACAGTGGAGATCACTTCCTCTATAGAAGGAGCATTGATGCTCTTCCAGTGTCTGGTTATAACTAGCTTTGCTATAACTAGGATTTTGCAACCCAACAGTCCGCCACATTTAGGGAGTTTGTCTATATCAATAAACAGTAAGGCAGTATGTGCCACTGGTGCCACAGAATAATTAAAAACTGTTGTTAAAATCTGAAATATTTCGGACCAATAGCTTTTAATTTTGGAGCACGACCAAAGGGTATGATGGAGTGTGCCAGTATGTCCGCAATGCCTCCAGCATAAGGATATGAGGTAGGAAAGATTTTGTGCAATCTGTCCGGTGTCATATACCACCTGAGGTATGTTTTCATCGCTGCCTCATAGTGTGTACTACATTTGCAGGATAGGTGGATCAGGCGAAGTGCTGAGAGCCACTGTTTAGGTTCAAAGGAAAGGCCTGAATCCTTCTCCCAAGAGGCGTACGGTTGAGATTTGCAAAAATATGAATGCGAGTCAATAAGCCCGTAGATATGTCTCAGGATTTTTGACTTGCCTTTGAGGTAGCATAGCAAGTAGTTATATTCTTGTACATAGGAGCAGTATTATAGTAGTATACATAGTATTATAGTAGTTATATTCTTGTACATAGGAGCAGTATTATAGTAGTTATATTCTTTTACATAAGAGCAGTATTATAGTAGTTATATTCTTGTACATAGGAGCAGTATTATAGTAGTTATATTCTTGTACATAGGAGCAGTATTATAGTAGTTATATTCTTGTACATAGGAGCAGTATTATAGTAGTTATATTCTTGTACATAGGAGCAGTATTATAGTAGTTATATTCTTGTACATAGGAGCAGTATTATAGTAGTTATATTCTTGTACATAGGAGCAGTATTATAGTAGTTATATACTTGTACATAGGAGCAGTATTATAGTAGTTTATATTCTTGTACATAAGGAGCAGTATATAGTAGTTATATTCTTGTACATAGGAGCATTATAGTAGTTATATTCTTGTACATAGGAAGCAGTATTATAGTAGTTTATATTCTTTACATAGGAGCAGTATATAGTAGTTATATTCTTGTACATAGGAGCAGTATTATAGTAGTTATATTCTTGTACACATAGGAGGCAAGTATTATAGTAGTTATATTCTTGTACATAGGAGCAGTATTATAGTAGTTATATTCTTGTACATGAGCTATATAGTAGTTATATTCTTGTACATAGGAGCAGTATTATAGTAGTTATATTATAGAGTTATATTCTTGTACATAGGAGGCAGTATTATAGTAGTTATATTCTTGTACATAGGAGCAGTATTATAGTAGTTTATATTCTTTACATAGGAGCAATATTAGTTATATTCTTGTACATAGAGCAGTATTATAGTAGTTATATTCTTGTACATAGGAGCAGTATTATTAGTAGTTATATTCTTGTCCATAGGAGCATAAAGTATAGTAGTTATATTCTTTGTACATAGGAGAGCATATTATAGTAGTTATATTCTTGTACATAGGAGCAGTATTATAGTAGTTATATTCTTGTACATAGGAGCAGTATTATAGTAGTTATATTCTTGTCCATAGGAGCAGTATTATAGTAGTTATATTCTTGTACATAGGAGCAGTATTATATTTTATTTTTGGATATAGTTTTTCATAGAGTGCTTTTATATTTTTTATTCCCTGGATAACTTCATAATGTTTATTTTCCTTATAACTTTCTGTATTTTTTGTAACATTGAGATTTGTATGTATTTGTTTGTATGAGAATATCTGCTCTTATCAAATAGCTTCCCACATCTCTGCTCTCTGGGACCCTGTGAGTGCTTTGTGGGTTATTGTAGCGTCTGCAGTAATTTCTGGGGTATGTGATTGGCTTTCGACTTCCACCTAACAAACCCATCTTCAGTTCCCCTTTTCTTGCCTGTTGAATCTCGGTGCACACCTCGCCGTTCTTAGCTGCCGTCTTGGCAGATTCACATGTTCTGTATTTGAGTTGGGCTTACTCTGTGTTGTCAGGCTTAATATTTCTTCCAATTCACAATGAAAAGGAAACCTATAGATGAAGGTAATTAAATTGTCGGACTGACAGGGATAGACTATATTTTACTGATAACTTGTTTCATCTTACAAAAAAAAAAAAATTCAATTACTTAGTGTTCAGCTCGGCTTGGAAGATCGGAGTACGCTTTATATATCAGAGCATAAATAGCTGCTGTATCTTATTACTCTCTGCCCTGTTGCATGTCACATAATTGGTTGTTTTCTATGACTGATGAGCATTTCCATTACTTGGATGGGTTTAAGTATAGTAATGGACATGAGTGCATTAGACTTCAGCAGCTGCATAAGTCATACAGAATGTGGGGAGCGCTGACAGGTTACACTAAAGGGTTAACCTCGCAGGGTTTTTGCCACAATATAGATGGCTGCCTTGGCTTTGTTACTGCTGTAGAACTACAACTCCCAGCGGCATTTTTTTTGCATAAGCTTAACATTAAAGGACAGGTCTGCACATGACTGTATGTACTGGCAGCGATAGAAAACATGATTACAATAGCCCCAACTTCCTAGAAAACCTTCCCCTCATTTACAGTATACATACTATAATATAATACTCCTAATACTCTGCCACTGATGTGATTATACCCCCAACCACCTGGTGTACTTCCATCTCTGACTTATCAAATGACCCATAAATCCACTATATTACAGGGTCACAATTATTAATTACCTTAATATACACTGAATTACCATAATATTTAACCCAGTTACTAATACTACTCCTCCTGTCACCACTGTTTACCCAGTTACTAATATTACTCATCCTGTCACCACTGTTTACCCCAGTTGCTAATACTATACCCTCAATCACGACCAGTTAATTACCTTCAGTCAGCCTAATGTTTACCTCAGTTCCCAATACTGCTCCTCCTGTCACCACTGTTTACCCCAGTACTAACTACCTTTCACCACTTCCCAGTACTTACTACTCCTCCTGTCACCACTGTTTACCCAGTTACTAATACTACTCCTCCTGTCACCGTTTACCCCAGTTACTAATACTCCTCCTCCTGTCACCACTGTTTACCCCAGTTACTAATACTACTCCTCCTGTCACCACTGTTTACCCCAGTTACTAATACTCCTCCTCCTGTCACCACTGTTTACCCCAGTTACTAATACTACTCCTCCTGTCACCACTGTTTACCCCAGTTACTAATACTCCTCCTCCTGTCACCACTGTTTGCCCAGTTACTAATACTACTCCTCCTGTCACCACTGTTTACCCCAGTTACTAATACTCCTCCTCCTGTCACCACTGTTTACCCAGTTACTAATACTACTCCTCCTGTCACCACTGTTTACCCCAGTTACTAATACTACTCCTCCTGTCACCACTGTTTACCCAGTTACTAATACTACTCCTCCTGTCACCACTGTTACCCAGTTACTAATACTACTCTCCTGTCACCACTGTTTACCCAGTTACTAATACTACTCCTCCTGTCACCACTGTTTACCCAGTTACTAATACTACTCCTCCTGTCACCATTTTTTATCCCAGTTACTAATACTACTACTCCTGTCACCACTGTTTACCCCAGTTACTAATACTACTCCTCCTGTCACCACTGTTTACCCAGTTACTAATACTACTCCTCCTGTCACCACTGTTTACCCCAGTTACTAATACTATACCTCCTGTCACCACTGTTTACTCCAGTTAATAATATCACACCTGCATCTGCCATTATTTACCCCAGAAACATCACCTCTACATATCCCAGTTACCACTGCTTAACCTAGTTACTAACCTCCAGTTACCATACTATTAATCTCAGTTACATTTTTCCCCAGTTATTAATACTACACCTCCAGTTGCTTCCATTTACCCCAATTACTAATTCTACACTTTCTGTCACTACTGTTTACCCATTACTAATACCCAACCTCCAGTCATCACTATGTACCCCAGATTCTAATACTACACCTCCAGTCACTTCCACTTACCCCCAGTTACTAATACTACGCCTTGTGTCAGCTTATTTACCCCAGTTTCTAATACTACACCTCCAATCACCACTATGTACACCAGATTCTAATATGACACCTCCAGTCACCTGAATTTATCGCAGTTACTAAAACTACACCTCCAGTCACCTTTATTTACCCCAGTTATTAATACTACACCTCCAGTCACCTTTATTTACCCCAGTTATTAATACTACACCTCCAGTCACCACTATGTACCCTAGATTCTAATATGACACCTCCAGTCACCTCAATGTATCGCGGTTACTAATACTACACCTTCTGTTACTTTTGTTTACAGTGCCTTGATACTAAAAGTACAGTTACCTTAATATATACACTAGTTACTATACTACACCTCCTGTTACCTCTATTTAAAAGTGTAGTTCCCCTTATTTGCCCCTATTGTGCCTATAATATACTGTCATCGATATCTAACCAAGTAACTTTTGTACCTCTAGTAATTTATATTCACTGTACCTCTTACTGTCAATCATTTAACTTTACCTCAGTTGCCTGTTATTTCTCTAGTCACCTATGTGTAACCCATTTACCTCCTCTTTGTCTTTTTTGACTTATCATCTATGCCCAGTAGCAGTATGTATCCCAGCCATGTTTATTCTAACTCTATCCCCCAGTATTTACCTCAGATACAGGTAATATACCCCCAGGCAGGGGTGGACTGGCCCAGGGGGCCGCCTAAGTCCTCCTCATGGCCACTGACCAGGTACATGATGTCCTGATGCTCTCAGAATTAATTCTAGGTGCATGAGGTACTTATATATCTGGCCACATCCGCAGCTGCCCCTCCTGAATTCAACTGTATCACCATGCTTGTGATAGGTAGGTATTTTGTACTGCACCATGGTATTGCTGGTCCCACTTACTTCCGTTGCCCCATCTTCTGTCAGTTTGGACTCCCCCACAACATGGGCCTCTTTCAGTTTTTTTCCAGTACCACTTAAAGTTCCCAGTCCGCCCCTGCCCCCAGGGACCACTATTTAACCCAGTTCAATAGAATTTACCCTGTAATATCCTGCACTTATTATTGCCACAGCCTGAACACATCCTCCTTATTCCCGTCACCTGTGAATTCACATAAGGTTTTCTATACAGAAAACAAGGCAGTGTATCCTCGTCTCTGTAAGTAAAGCAGATTTCAGCCATAAAACACATTTCCTTTATTTAATTACATTTTTTGCTCCATTTCTCTGAGATTTTTCCCCTTTCCAGCTGCATTTAAAGTATTTTACTTTTTATGAAATAGAAAAAGCCAGCATGCATCCCTCATCCTGCCGGTGGTGTGATTAAATACTTAATCTTAACACTTAATCATACTTTTAAGAGCAGTTGAGTAACTGTAAAAAAATAAGAACTTCTTTGAAGAGCATAAATACCCGGCTCCGGCTCCAGTGAGGAACAAAAAAGAAAAAAATAAATCAGAAAAAGTAAACTTGTCTGAGCTTCTGAGCTGAGATCCACCTGTGGTAGATTACCTCCCATCCTGCTACTAAAATGATGGGGATGAGGAAAGTGTGGCCTCCTTATGCCCTTAAAGAACACACATCAGCAGAATCAACCCCATTGAACTCATTCGGGATGATCTTGCTGATTAAAACGATACCTGGCTGACAAAAATCTTTGAGACGAGTTTTAGTCCCTATACAAATTAAGGCTTCAGTGCCTCGAGGGGGCAGGTCCTACCCTCTTGTGCACCTCCGCTGTCCTGTATTTGTCACACCCTTTCTCCGCCTCTCAGTGCACTGAAGACCTTATTTGCATATGGAGTTAAACTCTGTTTTCTCTGGAATGGCACCGCGGATTTTCACCCCCCATATATTGATTTCATCAGCAGGGTTAACCCTATACTGCTGACAGGTGCTTTAGCTGTGTGGTGTATGTGAGGCTTATTAAAGGAATACTCTTACCAGGCAAGCAAATCTATAGCCAGGATATGAAACTCCGACTGCAAGTAAATTGATAGCACATGGACAGAAAAGGGGCACAGACCTAAAATGGAGGGGTAGGTGTCTTAGAATAGACTGCATCTAACTAATTGCTCCCAATCCCTGTAAACACATGCACACTCAGCTCGGCCAAGCATGCATGTGTTCTCAGTGGGGAGACAACTTTTGTGGCAGGTTATCTCCCTTCAAACTAAATGATTGGGCATAATGGATTCCAACATGGCCAACCCTTCTTTACCCAATATCTTCAGGGGAAAGTCAGGGCACCACCCTTCATATGGAGTGGCTAGTTGTTTTCACCAAAGATGGTTGTTTAGCCATTATTCATGTCATGCATATGACAAGAAGGAGGGGCAATCTTAATAGGAAAGGGGCATAGTCTTATCGTGAAGGAGGTTAGCAGAGTCTTCACAGAACAGAGACTGAGGAGTCTGAGTCTTAACCAATGCAAACACAAGGTAGGAGGCAAAGTGTCATAAATGAGAGGGTACACTCATAAGTGGGGAGGAGTCAGAATCATACTTTGGAGGGGTCAGAGTCTTAGCAGGGTTTCAGAGCACTATCAGTGAAAGTTCTTAGACCTTAAAGGAGTTGTCCGGGTTCAGAGTTGAACCCGGACATATGCCTGTTTTCACCCCTCCGGCCCCTCTGACATGAGCATCGAAACATTTCATACTCCAACGCTCTCCCCTGCCCTGCGCTGTATCACACAGGGCAAGGGCTTTTTAGTTTACATTTTTTACAATGCTTGGTGGAGGCTTCATCCTAGCAGTGAGCTCGGTGACATCACCTGCAATAATGGGCGGGCTCTAGCGCTGCCCTAGGATGTTTCACTGGCTAGGACACCATTAAAGCCCGCCCATTAGTGCCGGTGACATCACCAGCTCACTGCTAGGCCGAAGCCCCTCCCCCTGTAAGCGGACCCATTACCACAAAGACATCCTACACAGGGTAGACAAATGTGTGATGTGCAATCTAATAGAAAACATTCACGGAAATTGGTGGCACTACAGCGGAAAATGCAGTTGACATATATGGCTAAATCACTCTGATGTTAAAATGAGACTTTCGCCAGTATATCCTTATATCAAAGACATACCGGAGCCCGAGCACCGCGTCAAGGTATCTCAAGTGGCCGGGAACTAATGCTATCCTCCTATGGTATGGTAATGACAGATAGGTGCATGAGGTCCGAGACACAGTTTACCCCTGGAGAGTCCAGATAGGAGAGCAAAGGAGAGCATTGGAGCATGAAATGCTCTGATGCTCATATCAGAGGGGCTGCCTGGGTGAAAATGGGGGTATGTCCGGGTTCAATTCTTAAAGCAAGACAACCCCTTTAATGGAATTTTAAAAGATTTTACGATGATGACCTATGACTGACAGCAGCGCCCACTTGGGACCCTAAAAAATATCCAGAGTCCTAGCAAGAAGGGACCAGTGTGAAAGCAACAGTCCCCGGAGGCAAAGCCTACTAACATGTAGTATGTGCACTTTAGTGCTCCTAGATGTGCACACTCATGCTCGGGGGCACAAGAGTTCCCAATAGGGAGAGAGCCTCTGTGGCTTATTTTTTATGAGAGCAAAAGATCAGGCATGCTCCAATCCAACATGCCCTATCCTATTTTCTCGTAACATCTTCTTTTGGAGGGATACTCCCATACACATTAGATGGTTTTTGGTATTGCTACAATTGGCAGTTCAGACCATGTTCATGTCATAGTTGTGGCTACCATAAGTTTTAAAAATCTTTAAAGGGGTTGTCCGAGTTATTTTTTTTTTTTGTCCATTGTATGCTTCTAACTAGTCAAATACAACAGTTTTTCCATACACTTTCTGCTTCTAAAGCTGCTGGTTTCTTAGATTTAACTCAGGGTCACATGACCTGTGATGTCACCTTATCTCCCTGGTCTGTGATGTTTCGTGCACAAGCCTCAGAGTTCAGATAACAGTCTGTACACGAGAGGTCACTGGCCAGGCCCCCCTGCTCTGCCGGGCTCCTGCTATCTGCTCTCTCCCTGGATTTCGTCAGATAAAACATTAACCCCTTCAGCTAGAACACACTGAAGGCTTTACAACAGCAGCTGCAGATGTAAAGAGACACAGGATCTGCCCTCCTCACCCTACAGACTCAGAGCTGATCTGGAGGAGATGCAAAGTACAAGTACAGGTTGGGGGGGCGACCCTGTGTGTATCAGCAGTGTCATTGTACAGCTGGGACTTGTAGTCCTACACATACAACATGCTGCTGAGTTTCCCAGCAGGCAGACATGTCACTCAGCACTTGTATTCACTCCCTTTACAGAGAGGGGGGAGGGGCAGAGATTGTTATTACTGCAGGTAAACAAAGGCCAGAAGAGAACCAGGGAAATGAGGAAATAGAGATTTTTTTTTTGCCTAAAACTTGCTTAACTTGTTATATATTGCTGCCCATCAGATTTACAGTACTATATATTTTTTTTTCATAACTCGGACAACCCCTTTAAATACTTCTTTAACGGGATTATGCCATCATAGATGTAAAAGTGAAAATCAGGCATCATCTACCACATGAAAATCTCTTTCTAACAAAGCTAGAACCAGCCCTGTACCTCACATGGATCCAGAGATCTCCCCATTCATTGCTCCAAATTTTTTTGCTAGATCAATTTCAGGCTGTTAGCTCAGGGGGTGTGGCACTTTTAGGGAGTGTGTCCTTCCTGCTGTAGCTCTTTCCCTGTAACTACTACAACGTCTAACTGAACATATGGCTGGTGACAGTTGAAGATTTAAACTGAGCATGTGTGACCACCAGAGCAAGGTGGACAAGAAATAAGGAAAAGAACGAACAGAAGGTGGCGCTAATAGATACATTTTATTGAATAACTCATTTTCTATACTAATTTTTTAAATACATGCAATTACAAAAATTTTCAGATCCAGGTGTTGCTCTGAAAAATGTAGGATATTAGTCTTGGCGCAACCCCTTTAATGTTGTATTTTAGGTAGAAACATTATATTCATCCTCTGCCCAGGGCTGCCTTAATGTTTTATTGACTCTGGTGTTACAGAGAAGGGCAACAATAGGGTCGCTACTATATTTCTCGTGCGTGACTACCAGGAATATCTGCCAGGAATCATGCAGGAATAGAAATACGCCCTCTGCTGGAGAGCAATGGAAGAAACACATTGTTTTACAGAGGTACAGGTGGCTAAGGATGCATGAAATGCGTAGAACATGAAAATGTGTATTCTAGTAAGTTAGAATTAAATTAATTAAATTAGAAGGGTACCTTTAAAAAAGAGCTGATCCCAGATTGCTCCTCTGCTTTGACCCCAGCAATCGGCAGTAAGAAGTGTTGAATTTCCCTGCAGCGCCACCACAGGTGAAATGAAGCATTACACACTTTCCATTGAAATCAATGAATGAATGCATTGAATTTGCTAGGTCCTCCATGGAGAGCAGAGGTCAGGGGCACACCACCAATGAGGCCAGGTGAGGCGATCACCTCAGGCAGCACCAGGTAGGGGCAAGAGGGGGGCAGCAGAAGGGTCACGCTTTCATTGTGGCAAAGGGGATGGGTTAAGTAATTGGCAATGGGGAGGGGTGCCGTTTCTGCAGAAAAGCAAGGTGCACCCCTGATGGAGAGACACACTATGCAGCGGCTCTCACTAAAATGTGAAGGGCCACAATATAGGGCCCCCACATGTATTGTGTTTCTGCCTTCTCTTTGTAAATGCTAATGGTTGGAGCAGGAAGACGTAGCATGAAATCTGAGAGCGCGGCCCCTATACATCCCAGTTTCTATGGAAATCTATGAGACGAGTGACATGGCAGGGGCTGAGCAGAGCGGCGCCTGCTGTTCAGTCTCTTAACCAGAGGGAGTCACTTGTGTCCGCGACATCCTTGCCGGGAACAATATTCAGGAATAGTCGCTCCATTAATAGACTGAATGCTTCATGTTAATATAGAGCGGAGGCGCCGTGTGCCCCGCGCCTCCAGAAACATAGGACATTAGTGAATTGTATCTGCGGCAGGTAAGTCGTTTGGTATTTAGAGATTAACATGACGGAGGCCGCGGACGGCGATCAATACGATCAATTCCTGTTCTGGTTCTGGAATAAAAGCAAAATCTCTCATTAAATGTCAGCGATATCAACGGGCGCAGGGGCCACGACACAAAGCAACAGAAATGCTGCGATAAAGAGGGGGGGGATCCCAGGGGTCTAACTGTAGGGGCCACAGGTAGAAGATATGAGGGCCCCAAAGCCTCAGGAGTATAACTAGTAAAATAGATGAACCTCAGGAGCCTCAGCGTCTGAATCTATCTATCTCATATCTATCTATCTATCTATGTATCTATCTATCTATCTATCTATCTCATATCTATCTATCCATCTATGGATCTATCTATCTATCTATCTATCTCATATCTATCTATCTATCTATCTATCTCCTATCTATCTATCTATCTATCTATCTATCTATCTATCTATCTATCTCATATCTATCTATCCATCTATGGATCTATCTATCTATCTATCTATCTATCTATCTCATATCTATCTATCTATCTATCTATCTATCTATCTATCTATCTCATATCTATCTATCCATCTATGGATCTATTTATCTATCTATCTATCTATCTATCTCACTCCTATCTATCTTTCTATCTATCTCATATATATCTATCCATCTATGTATCTATCTATCTATCCCCATCAGTCTGACAGATGTCATTCAGATTTTCTCAGACTCTATATAAGTGCACTGTACTGTGTACACACTAATCTGCTTTTTATCTACTGCTGCAGTGCTGTCAGTATTCACTGTGGTGGAGCCTATTGTGAACAATTTAGATAGATTTGTAGAAAGATAGAGATAGATTTGAGATAGGTTGATTTGCAATAAATACGTAGATAAATTTGTAAAAAAAAAATTGGTACGTAAGTTAGATAAATCTGTAGATAGATAGATAGATAGATAGATAGATAGATAGATAGATAGATAGATAGATGGATAGATTCATGGATGGATAGATTCATGGATGGATAGATTCATGGATGGATAGATTCATAGATGGATAGATTCATAGATGGATAGATTCATAGATAGATACGATAGATAGATAGATAGATAGATAGATAGATAGATAGATAGATAGATAGATAGATTCATAGATATTAGATAGATAGATAGATAGATAGATAGATAGATAGATAGATCCATAGATGGATAGATTCATAGATGGATAGATTCATAGATATGAGATAGATAGATAGATAGATAGATAGATAGATAGATAGATAGATAGATAGATAGATATATAGATCCATAGATGGATAGATTCATAGATGGATAGATTCATAGATGGATAGATTCATAGATGGATAGATTCAGAGATAGATAGATAGATAGATAGATAGATAGATAGATAGATAGATAGATAGATCCATAGATCCATAGATCCATAGATCCATAGATTCATAGATGGGTAGATTCATAGATGGATAGATAGATAGATAGATAGATAGATAGATAGATAGATAGATAGATAGATGGATAAATTCATAGATAGATAGATAGATTTTGAGGTGTTTTTTCCATTGTTTCCTTTCCGTTTCGAGGTGTTTTTCCGCGTTTTCCTCCGGCTCAGGGCAGGGACCTTTCTTGCTGCCTTCCTTCCAGACGGAGCAGCTACATATACAGTATACAGTACACAGGGACAATGTCATTGACTGAGACTTGAAACCTGTTTAACAACTTTGAGAACAATTTGTAGCTGATTATCATTTGCCTGTGGATAAATATCCTGCGCCCCGGATCCCGCAGAAAGCCGCCTCTCCATGAATAAGTAATCGCTGACTTACTCTCTTCAGATGGCGAAGTCTTTTAGCAGAACGACTTGAAGGGAAGTCTATTATTTTGGAACGTCTGCTGTAGGAAATCCATCCTGCCTCGCTCTCTCGCCTTCCATTAAAGTATCATTTTCTGACCTTGTTAATGTTATACAATATGTACAAAAACATCTTCCCCATAAAAAACACCGCCGCGCGCTCTCATTTAGCTGGAGCCAGGCAGATGGCAGCTTTGGAGGGCTGACACAAATAGAAGGCGGTGGCAGGTAGCAGCATGTGCTACCCGAACCTAACAATCCTAATTACAGCCGGGATGGATTATTTGCCAAACTGCAGCAACTTTCTCATAAAGGGAGGCTTTTTTTTAGAAACAAGTGCAACACAAAACACTGAGGATCAAGGGCACGAGCTTTTTTTATTTTTAACTCTTTAGAGGTCATATAAAATTTTGCAGCCTGAGTCTTAACACATATAGAAAGACGAGGAGGATTGTAACAATTAGGCCTCATACATAGAAAAGATCTGTACGATCTCCCAGTCTTATGGTTCTGCAGTGGGACACAGGGTCAGACTTGGATGGCCCAGTTCTCATATTAGTAACATAGTAACATAGTTTATAAGGCCATAAAAAGCTCTCTATCCATCCAGTTCTTCCTGTTATCCTGCAAGTTGATCCAGAGGAAGGCAAAAAACCCCTGTGAGGTAGAAGCCAATATTCCTCACTTTAGGGGAAAAAAATTCCTTCCCGACTCCAATCAGACATCAGAATAACTCCCTGGATCAACGACCCCTCTCTAGTAACTATAACCTGTAATATTATTACCTCCAGAAAAACATCCAGGCCCCTCCTGATCTCTTATAGTGAACTTACCATCTCCACCTCCTCAGGCAGAGAGTTCCATAGTCTCACTGCTCTTACAGTAAAGAGTCCATAGTCTCACTGCTCTTACAGTAAAGAGTCTATAGTCTCACTGCTCTTACCGTAAAGAGTCCATAGTCTCACTGCTCTTACCGTAAAGAGTCCATAGTCTCACTGCTCTTACAGTAAAGAGTCCATCGTCTCACTGCTCTTACCGTAAAGAATCCTCTTCTATGTTTGTGTACAAACCTTCTTTCCTCCAGACGCAGAGGATGTCCCCTCGTCACAGTCACAGTCCTGGGGATAAATAGATGATGGGAGAGATCTCTGTACTGACCTCTGATATATTTATACATAGTTATTACATCTCCCCTCAGTCGTCCCTAATTTTGATAATCTTTCTGTGTACTGTAGTCCACCCATTCCAGTTATTACTTTAGTTGCCCTCCTCTGAACCCTCTCCAGCTCTGCTATGTCTGCCTTGTTCACAGGAGCCCAGAACTGTACACAGTCCTCCATGTGCGGTCTGACTAGTGATTTGTAAAGTGGCAGGACTATGTTCTCATCACCGCCATCTATGCCTCTTTTGATACAACCCATTATCTTATTGGCCTTGGAAGCAGCTGTCTGACACTGGTTTCTACAGCTTAGTTTGCTGTTTACTAAAATTCCTAGGTCCTTTTCCATGTCAGAGTTACCCAGTGTTTTACCATTTAGTATGTACTGGTGACTTGCATTATTCCTTCCTATGTGCATAACCTTACATTTGTCAATGTTAAACCTCATCTGCCACTTCTCTACCCAAGCCCCAGTCTATCCAGATCCTTCTATAGCAGTGCACTGTCCTCTGTAGTATATATACAGTATACTGTCCTCTGTTGTATATATACAGTATACTGTCCTCTATAGTATATATACAGTGTACTGTCCTCTGTAGTATGTATACAGTATACTGTCCTCTGTAGTATATATACAGTATACTGTCCTCTGTAGTATGTATACAGTCCTCTGTAGTATATATACAGTGTACTGTCCTCTGTAGTATATATACAGTATACTGTCCTCTGTAGTATATATACAGTGTACTGCCCTCTGTAGTGTATATATAAAGTATACTGTCCTCTGTAGTATATATACAGTATACTGTCATCTGTACTATATATACAGTGTCCTGTCCTCCGTAGTATATATATATAGTATACTGCCCTCTGTAGTATATATATACAGTATACTGTCCTCTGTAGTATATATACAGTGTACTGCCCTCTGTAGTATATATAGAGTATACTGTCCTCTGTAGTATATATACTGTGTACTGCCCTCTGTAGTATATATATAGTATACTGTCCTTTGTAGTATATATATAGTATACTGTCCTCTGTAGTATATATACAGTATATTGTCCTCTGTAGTATATATACAGTGTACTGCCCTCTGTAGTATATATACATTATACTGTCCCCTGTAGTATATATACTGTGTACTGCCCTCTGTAGTATATATATATATATATATATATATATATATATATATATATATATTATACTGTCCTTTGTAGTATATATACAGTATACTGCCCTATGTACTATATACAGTATACTGTCCTGTGTAGTATATATACAGCATACTGTCCTGTGTAGTATATATACAGTATACTGTCCTCTGTAGTATATACAGTATACTGCCCTCTGTAGTATATATATAGTGTACTGTCCTCTGTAGTATATATACAGTATACTGTCCTCTGTAGTATGTATATATTATACTGTCCTCTGTAGTGTATATACAGTATACTGTCCTCTGTAGTATATATACAGTATACTGTCCTCTGTAGTATGTATATATTATACTGTCCTCTGTAGTGTATATACAGTGTACTGTCCTCTTCTGTGTTAATTACTTTACACAGTTTAGTGTCATCTGCAAAAATTGATATTTTACTGTGCAAGCCTTCTACAATATGATTAATAAATATTCTGGCAGAGGTCCATGCTCCATTGGATGAGGCATAATGTAGATTTTCTCCACTAGAAACATTACCACTAGTGGAGAATCTTCCATAAAACAATGGCAAATGGATGCACAATATGGCAGCACATGATGATCTTATGGTTCCACAGTATGGAGGTGTCTGTCTCCTTAAATCCTCAATGCACATTACACTGTGCTGTACATGAGGTCAGTTAATGGGGAGGATACAGACACACACGTTATTATCTGTACCTGTAGTAATACGTATAGATTCCCATCAATCCAAATGTATTTCGATTTGTATTATTTTAGTGTTTATTATTTTGTATTATTTTATTTTATATTTATTTATTGTTCTAAATATTTATTATAATTTTTATTATTATTATTATTATTATTATTATTATTATTATTATTATCAATTTTTGCACTCTTATCTTTTTTTTCCATTACACATATTTCTAATTCAGCAAATCTCACCAGTGAAAAACTAAGTTATTAGAAGATTAGTTGAGATTGTAGATGCCTCTCCTCTCACACACCGGAGGCAATGACTTACATCATTTAGCCGTTTACACATTTTTGATGGACAGTCATCATATATGCCCAGCAAACTCCCCTCTGATAAGGCTGGAAACACACATGCAGTTTTTAATGCAGCTTTTAAAGGGAATGTGTCATCAGAAAATAACCTATGGTTTAAATCACATTTTTATGTTTAACATATTTTTAAATAATTTTTGATCATGTTATTTTTAATTAATTGTAATTTCCCATGTCAATATCTATTGAAACAAACAAAAAACATGAAATCCTGCAGTTTTTGCACTAGTCAATAGCCCCTGCTACTTGTTCTGTACAGATCGCTTTACTGCAGTTATCTGCTTATTTCTTATTCTAAGCCTGCCTGTGATGATATCACCTCTGTGTATAGATAACACAGGATCCAACATTCACAATAGGTGATATCACAGCTTATCTACTCCCTCCTGACCTCTGCACAGGGCACAATGCAAGCCTGGAAAACTCTCCCACAGAAGTCGGTAATGTCCCCTTCAGCCCATTGTATCTTTGGCCCATGGGGCTCCCAGAAAGCAATATTTTAGATGCAGTTATTAGCATCTCAGGCAAGATGGCCGCCCCCATAAAACCCTGTAAAGTGCCCCCAATAGTAATAAGGCCATGTAAAGTGCCCCCAGTAGTAAAAAAGGCCGTGTAAAGTTCCCCCAGTAGTAATAGGGCAGTGTAAAGTGCTCCCAGTAATAATAAGACTCTGTAAAGTGCTCCCAATACTAATAAGGCCATGTAAAGTGCCCCCAGTAATAATAAGACTCTGTAAAGTGCTCCCAATACTAATAAGGCCATGTAAAGTGCCCCCAGTAATAATAAGACTCTGTAAAGTGCTCCCAATACTAATAAGGCCATGTAAAGTGCCCCCAGTAGTAATAAGGCCGTGTAAAGTGCCCCCAGTAGTAAGGAGGCCGTGTAAAGTGCCCCCAGTAATAATAAGACCGTGTAAATTGCCCCCAGTAGTAAAAAGGCTGTGTAAACTGCCCCCAGTAGTAATAAGGCAGTGTAAAGTGACCCCAGTAGTAATAAGGCCGTGTAAAGTGCCCACAGTAATAATAAGACCGTGTAAATGGCCCCCAGTAGTAAAAAGGCTGTGTAAACTGCCCCCAGTAGTAATAAGGCTATGTAAAGTGCCCCCAGTAGTAATAAGACCGTGTAAGGTGCCCCCAGTAGTAATAAGACCGTATAAAGTGCCCCCAGTAGTAATAAGGCTGTGTAAAGTGTCCCCAGTAGTAATAAAGTAGTGTAAGTGCCCCCAATAGTAAAAAGGCCGTGAAAACTGCCCCCAGTAGTAATAAAGTAGTGTAAAAGTGTCCCCAGTAGTAATAAGGCTGTGTAAAGTGCCCCCAGTAGTAATAAGGCACTGTAAACTGCCCCAGTAGTAATAAGGCCGTGTAAAGTGCCCCCAGTAGTAATAAGGCCGTGTAAAGTGCCCCCAGTAGTAATAAGGCCGTGTAAAGTGCCCCCAGTAGTAATAAGGCTGTGTAAAGTGCCCCCGTGGTAATAAGGCTGTGTAAAGTGCCCCCAGTAGTAATAAGGCACTGTAAACTGCCCCAGTAGTAAATAAGGCTGTGTAAAGTGCTCGCAGTAGTAATAAGACCGTGTAAAGTGCCCCCAGTAGTAATAAGGCCGTGTAAAGTGCCCCAGTAGTAATAAGGCCGTGTAAAGTGCCCCCAGTAGTAATAAGGCCGTGTAAAGTGCCCCCAGTAGTAATAAGGCCGTGTAAAGTGCCCCCAGTAGTAATAAGACCGTGTAAAGTGCCCCCAGTAGTAATAAGACCATGTAAAATGCCCCCAGTAGTAATAAGGCCGTGTAAAGTGCCCCCAGTAGTAATAGGGCAGTGTAAAGTGCCCCCAGTAGTAATAAAGCCATGTAAAGTGCCCCCAGTAGTAATAAGGCCGTGTAAAGTGCCCCCAGTTTTAATAAGACTGTGTAAACTGCCCACAGTAATAATAATAGAGCTTTAGTCCGCAAAGCAGGCCACAAGACTTTTCCGGCCTACAGCCTGAGTTGCCCACTTTCCAGCACAGTCATCACTTCGTTACCACCTGAGCTGCCTCATATTCTTCAATCTTAGTGGCCTATGAGAGTAAACGGTAGAGCCGGGAACCATTGGTTCCTGTGCCCCACCACTTCATTCATGATAGCGACACAGTATCTACAGTGGCCACTACCTTCAGACCGAAGGCCCAGATATTCTGGCTTAGGAACACCCCAGCAGGCGTCCCACTCTGGTACTGGCATACCTGACCTGATTTGCTAGATGTACCGTCCAAACCTGCCGTCCATGCAGGAATTTTAGGCGCAAGGGAAAAACAGCTGAGGACTATTAAAGTCTGTGCCTTTACCTGAGGGGCTGCACACCATCACCACATTGAACTGTATTTACATCGTCCCCTTTTCCAGTGCCCAGTGGTGGCTCAGGTATGTTCAGGGATCCCCAAGATCACCAGTCACCAGCATGGCTTCCCTAGTAGTTGGTGCTCCATGATTGTGATGGGCAGCTGTTGAGATATCGTAAACTGGTCTGACAGAGCTTCCCAGTGTATACAGGCAGTATTATAATCCAAATCCTCTGCTTTACTTCCCTGGTCCATTAGATTAGCCCTTTGGTGGTCATAGATCCTCAATAAAGCTGGTGGCCGCGGTCATTTATCTAGATCAGCTTGAAGCACATTACAGTCAAGCTGATCTAGACTTGTAGATGGAGAGAAGTATATTGTTCAGCTCGTCTTTTGATATTATCTCATGTACGGACTTACAGTTATCAAATGACAATGAAAGTCGATGAAAGTGGCGACGAGTTACGTGATTATCCTTTCATCTCTATGTCTTTAATTGTTGATATAACACATTAACACTGCAAGAAAAAAAACACGCCCAAGGGTGAAAGATTAAAAGAGGTCAACACACTGTGATCCACAATGATGGAGATTGCTTCTCCTGACAAAGAATTCAAAGTGAAAAGAAAACAGATATTATTAGAACTATAACTATTGACCTACGTAATACCAGCTGTACATATATAATTATATACAGGAGATACCCAGGTTATACCAGCATGCTCCATATCACTATATACAAGAAGATGTATAACTTATACCAGCTGTACATATATAATTATATACAGGAGATACTCAGGTTATACCAGCATGCTCCATATCACTATATACAAGAAGATGTATAACTTATACCAGCTGTACATATATAATTATATAAAGGAGATACCCAGGTTATACCAGCATGCTCCATATCACTATATACAATAAGATGTATAACTTATACCAGCTGTACATATATAATTATATACAGGAGATACCCAGGTTATACCAGCATGCTCCATATCACTATATACAAGAAGATGTATAACTTATACCAGCTGTACATATATAATTATATACAGGAGATACCCAGGTTATACCAGCATGCTCCATATCACTATATACAAGAAGATGTATAACTTATACCAGCTGTACATATATATTATATACAGGAGATACCCAGGTTATACCAGCATGCTCCATATCACTGTATACAAGAAGATGTATAACTTATACCAGCTGTACATATATAATTATATACAGGAGATACCCAGGTTATACCAGCATGCTCCATATCACTATATACAAGAAGATGTATAACTTATACCAGCTGTACATATATAATTATATACAGGAGATACCCAGGTTATACCAGCATGCTCCATATCACTATATACAAAAAGATGTATAACTTATACCAGCTGTACATATATAATTATATACAGTATATACCCAGGTTATACCAGCATGCTCCATATCACTATATACAGAAGATGTATAACTTATACCAGCTGTACATATATAATTATATACAGTATATACCCAGGTTATACCAGCATGCTCCATATCACTATATACAGAAGATGTATAACTATACCAGCTGTACATATATAATTATATACAGGATATACCCAGGTTATACCAGCATGCTCCATATCACTATATACAAGAAGATGTATAATTTATACCAGCTGTACATATATAATTATATACAGGAGATACCCAGGTTATACCAGCATGCTCCATATCACTATATACAAGAAGATGTATAACTTATACCAGCTGTACATATATAATTATATACAGGAGATACCCAGGTTATACCAGCATGCTCCATATCCACTATATACAAGAAGATGTATAATTTATACCAGCTGTACATATATAATTATATACAGGAGATACCCAGGTTATACCAGCATGCTCCATATCACTATATACAAGAAGATGTATAACTTATACTAGCTGTACATATATAATTATATACAGGAGATACCCAGGTTATACCAGCATGCTCCATATCAATATATAACAAGAAGATAAACTTATACCAGCTGTACATATATAATTATATACAGGAGATACCCAGGTTATACCAGCATGCTCCATATCACTATATACAGAAGATGTATAAATTATACCAGCTTTACATATATAATTATATACAGGAGATACCCAGGTTATACCAGCATGCTCCATATCACTATATACAAGAAGATGTATAATATATACCAGCTGTACATATATAATTATATACCGGAGATACCCAGGTTATACCAGCATGGTCCAAATTAGAGATGAGTGAACCTTCGAAAATTCAGCTTGTTTAGGGTTTGCCAGACACAAATCAATTTTACCCAATCCAGTGGGAGACATAGATTAGTATGCTTCTCTTTCACTCACAATACTGCAGTTATCTGCTTATCTGTCATTCTAATCCTGCCTGGAATGATATCACCTCTGTGTACATATAGGACAGGATTCACCTGTCTGTGCCCCGGCTGCTGCTCCTTTCCTGGCAGGACTAAGAGGTCCCTTTAAGTTGATGCTAATTCAAGTACGTTGCATTCTAAATACTAGACTTAGGTCTCATAAATGGTGTCTAATTCTGTAAGTGAAGGAAGAAAGTTCTATTTCTAGGAGTTTCACGTAACACCTTCTGGGTTGTGATTAAACTTTTGTTCTCCAAGTAGTAATGTGATAAGGTTAGAGGTGAAGAGAATAATACGCAGGATTACCGGATTCTGCTTATAACCAGCTTATGAAAGGAACAAGAAGACAACAAAACAATATGTTGTCCATGAAGGAACAAACAGCCGGAAATAATCCCGATAAGAGAGAAAAGTGTTTGATCCCCGATCCTTGTTACTATGGGTGACACATGAAATGGAGCCGACAACAATAACTGCAGCCTCTCAAGTTGTAACAATTTCTTTCATTTATTACACACTGATTAGTCAGTGCACTATCGTCATCTCTTTCATCTGAACACTTCATTATTAATATTTTCATGTGCAACGTGGTCCCATTCTGCAGTATTAGCATATTGTAATACACAAAGATTCATTCCAGGCGTGGATTGATTGATAGATAGATATGAGACATAGATAGATATTAGATAGATAGATAGATAGATATGAGATAGATAGATATTAGATAGATAGATAGATAGATAGATAGATAGATAGATAGATATATAGATGAAGGATAAAAGCGGCACCGCTGTAAACAAAGTAAAGGTGGAGTGCCAGCGGCTGTGGAGGCAATCCAACTTCCAAACGAAATATAAAAAGTAATTCCACGGCACTTCCAGAGTGTGGTCAAAAGCAGTGTAGTTTATTCACCAGAATGCGACGTTTCAGTCCACTTGCTGGGAATTTTTTCATGTCACTGCTTGAAAAAAGTCCCAGCAAGTGGACTGAAACGTCGCATTCTGGTGAATAAACTACACTGCTTTTGACCACACTCTGGAAGTGCCGTGGAATTACTTTTTATAGATAGATAGATATTAGATAGATAGATAGATAGATAGATAGATAGATAGATAGATAGATAGATAGATAGATGTGTGCACGTGCTGTCTTTCTTCCTGTCCGCCTCTGTATGTCTATGGCAAAGCAATAGCGGACAAGAAGAGAGAAGGGAGATGGCACATTCACACTGCGAGCACCGTCTCCTCATACAGCTGATCTGCGGGGGCACTGGGTGTCGGAATCCCACCGATCCGGCATTGATGAACTATCCTGAGGATAGGTCATCAATAGAAAAAGTCTGGAAACCCCTTTAATAAAGACAAGTCACAGATGTGGATCCAATTGTTTGTTATTTTTTTTACAATCTTGCTGTTACCTCCTGTATGTACAAATCGGATCCCACACCTGATTTGGACTAATCAAACCTGAAATTAATTTTTGGAAATTCACTCATCGTTATCTTCCAGTCCTGCCTAGTAATTCTAGTGATGACGTCTTACCTTCTACCAGGATGAGCTCTGAAGCTGCCATCTTGATTCCTGCTCAACACCTCCAATCAGAAGGAGTCACGCCCCTCTTTATTGACTCCTTTGTATTATACTTTGTTGCTATTATGTATTTACATTCTAATCTTTCAGCTCCGGGTTACTGTGTATCTAGCATCTCAGTAAAGCTACACAGTGTTTCAAAAAGGTTTTTTTTTTTTCTTTTTGCGTGAAAATGCAAGTTCCAGCTTAGGTAAATGAGTGTTGTGACAGTGTAATGCTATGATCCAGCATTGATGTGAAGCAGAAGCAGTAAAGCATTATCCTGTCAGCGCTCCCCATCTCCCCGCTCTTGTTTCTGCTATAACAATTGACTAGACGACATGAATGCAGTGTAATTTCGTCTTACGTGTGCAGTGAAGGCAGTTCACCCGAGTCTCACTGTCTAATTGCCTGCATTTTTACTCGCCCGCTCCCCTCCCATACAATTTACTGCTTTCTTTTGTTGCTATGATCCAGCCTCTATAAAGTCGACTTGTTTTTTGCTGTTTACATGTTTTGCTTGTCAACCAGGACGCGCGGTGGAGAGCGAGATGCAAGTCGCTATTATTGGCAGGATTAATATGTTGAGCAAACAGTGAGACACAATGGAAGCCGGGATTTTCTTTTCTCTGTAGAGATCCCGCGTTGTAGGTAAATATCCCAACAAAAATTAAAAGGTGAATTTACCTAGAAAAAAAAAACATTCTATTATTGCCCTTTTAATGTTCCTTCCAAGGGACCCTCTCACTGATTTCCAGGTATGGCTCCATCTTTTTCATAGTGGATGTTCCTGGTATCACCGCTCCCATTCATGTGAATGTACCCAAGCTGCAGTACCAGGAATAGCCACTATGAAAAAGGGTGGCACTGTTCCTAGTAAACCATGAAGGGGCCCATTTAACACCTTCTCAACATTTGACTTACTGTACATGTACGTTCTAATAGCATAAGAGGTGTACGGGCCCGGCTGAGGCAATGAGCCTGCCCCATAAATGGAGGGGGGCTGACACCCACCTGCAGTGACCGGGATCAGAGATAACTCTGATCTCAGTCACTCCATAGTGACCATAACATTTACTTACAGAGAATTAGAAGGCTCCTTCTGATCCCCTGTGGGGTGCCAGTTGGTTGTCTTCTCATGGCAGCTGGGTCCCCTGGCATGTTGTACAGGAATATTTCAGTGTATTGTACAGACTGCAAGTGCCTCGTACTAAACACAAGTAAAAACAGTTTAAATTATTTTTAAATATTTTCTAAAAATGTGTATTACATTTTTTTAAAATCCCCTTTCCTTATTCATTGTACGAAAATAAACATAATTGGTATCAACTCATCTGTAAATGTCCAAATTATTAAAATATTAGGTTATTTATTCCGCATGGTCAGAATTGTCAGGATTTTTTTTTCTTTTGTTCACCCAAAAGAAATTGAATAAAACATAATCATAAGGGGAGACAGTATGCATCTCAAAATGGTACCAAAAAAAAACTACAGCTCGCCTCGCAAACAACAAGCCCCCACACTTCTATAGGTGAAAACAAACAAGCAAACAAAAAAAATATATATATATATAGGAATCAGAATACGGTGGGCCAAAGTCAGATTTTTTTCTTATATATAAAAAGATTTTAATGTTTTTTTAGTAAAACAAAATAAATTCTATGAAAGTTTTTTATTATCATGATGGGAATGAACAAAAAATAACTTATACTACTGCCTGTTGAATGCCTTAAATGCCAGCAGGATTGCACTGGAGTGACGGCAATGGAATGGTGGGCGGTCAAATAGGTGAGAATTGCTTCTTTCTTATTTTGTACATGCAAAGGAAAAGAAATTGGAGAACCCAATGGGTGGGACCATTTGACAGGACGCTTACCCGTGTCTCAGCATCACCGCAATCAAGCCCTGCTTTTGTCTGTTATTCTCGTGTTCTTTAGATTATCATTCTTGGCATTTTGCTAAATTTTTTGGATCTTAAAGACATCATGGAACATAGCAAAAAAAAAATCAAATTATATATATATATTTACCCGAACTTTACATGTTTGGGTACGAGATCTGAACCCTGACTTTTTCACCGGGTTCAGGTGTTTTTTGAATTACTTTATTATTTTCCATTATAACATGGTTATATATCGTAAAATAATTTCATTCTGAAGACGGAATGCAAAAGGGACACATTTAGAGACATTTCCATCTTGCATTCCATCATAATAGAAGTCTATGGGAGCGTAACGGATCTGTCCTGGTTTCCGTTATGCAGGACAGAAGATGGATCAGTTTGGGCTGCCCATAGGCTTCTATTATGACGGAATGCAAAAAGGAATGCCTCTAAAGTTTTCCCTTTTGTGTTCCGTCTTAAGAATGACATTATTTTCCGATATAAGAAACAGAAAATAATAAAGTGACTTTCTGGTCCCCATTGACTTCAATGGATCCGTTATGCTGCCCATAGACTTCTATTATGATGGACCTATTATGAAGAACCTGACTTAAATTGGGTCCAGGTTCAGGGACAAGTTCAGGTCCCAAACCCAAACTTTGACCTGAAGTTCGGCCGAACCCGAACTTCCATGGGTTCTTTCATCATTAGTACTGTATATACATTATGATAACATTGAATAAAAAAAAATACTGTAAGAAATTCGAGTTTCTTATGTATCCTCCTCAATATTCCTGATCTTATGTCTTTCAAAATAAGGCTGCATTCACACGTCCGTGTGTCTGCTGTCTGTGTTTTGCGGATCAGCAATTTGCGGACCGCACATAATAGAAATGCCTTTTCTTGTCCGTGGATCCGGACAAGAATAGGACATGTTCTATTTTTATCCGAAGCCGCGGAACGGAAGTGCGGATGCGGACGGCATACTGTGTGCCGTCCACATTTTTTGCGGCCCCATAGAAAGTGAATGGTTCAGCACCCAGTCTGCAACGTTGCGGATCGGATGCGGACGCCATTCACGGAAATGTGAATGGAGCCTAAGGTGCAGTCTTCCTGAGCTTGAGCTCCTTCATCCTTGACTTTAGGCTGATGCCCAGGTATGAACCTAGTAACCATAGGTCATCGCTTTGGATCCTCATTGTCTTGTGAAACATAATAAACTTAGCACCCGTCTATAAAATATACGTGTCTGGCAGAGTACTGTGTGGAAATGGCGTAATATTAAAGTGTATGAGGAAGAGGGAGAAGTGTGCTTCCCGATCAATAAAGCTTTGTAGTTCAAATGGAGAGACAAAAATATCATATCTGCGCCAACATCCCAGATATGGCGTTATAAGGACTGTTATTGTATCTAGTGTAAATGATGTATCACTCGGGTTACTCATTCAGACAGATACAGATGAAGAAGATGTTTTGCTACCACTATACTTCCATATCTTTATTTCCCTAACAAGTATTTATCCTCTCCTATCAGTGAACTGTAACGTAATTTATTTGTATTTTTATGCAGAGCAGCACATCGGTACGTGCTGATTTACAACACTGTATCCAGGCCATTATGTAATCATCTCTCCGATATTTAGTTTTGTCAAAATGTCAGGTATAAGTCATTTAGACAGATGTATGGGAGCGCCGATACAGAAATCCAAAAGAGACGAAAAGAGGAACATCGAAGGTGGAAAGATTAATTTAAAAAAAAATGGCACGTCAAAGACTAAAGTTGATGTTTTTGAAAATGAGAGATTAAAGTAGAGGAATTTCTTCTGACCACATTCACCATCACCAGATCAATAAACACACAAGTCAATTAAGTTATTCCTTAGGAGAGGATGATTATTAAATTACAGGAAGGAGATGAAGGAATCGAGCACAAAAAAGACCCTGATCATGGTTTTTGGATTAAGCTTGGGAAATCCCTTTGCAAGTAATTAGTAAGAAAAAAAAAGTAGATTTATAGACCGTTCTGTCCCCATTAGTGACGATCTCTAGATATTGCATTGACCTTTCTCATTAGAAGTTCTACAACCCAACAAATCCAAAGATACAAAGGAAATCCATAAAATTGCCCAGTCAAGTGTTTGTGGTCTCTCCACCATAGATCTCTTCTAGACATCATAGAGAGCAATAATCTGGTTAGGAGGATGCCCAAAGCCTTCAGTACATTAAGAACTGTAATATCAAACAACTATTGGATGGACAACGCTCAAGTATTCAATGGAATTTGCAGGAAATGTGTAAAAAAATCTGTTAGAGTAATGATTACCTTAATCTAAGCACATGCAGTTGTGAGTATTCTAAACTGTCACTTATATAATACTACCACCTGTGTACAAAAATATAACTACTATATTACTGCCTCCTATGTACAAGAATATAACTATTATAATACTGCTCCTATGTACAAGAATATAACTACTATAATACTGGTCCTAAGTACAAGAATATAACTACTATAATATTGCTCCTATGTACAAGAATATAACTACTATAATACTGCTCCTATCTATAAGAATATAACTACTATAATACTACCTCCTATGTACAAGAATATAACTACTGTAATACTACTCCTATGTACAAGAATATAACTACCAAAATACTGCTCCTATGTACAAGAATATAACTACTATAATACTGCTCCTATCTACAAGAATATACCTACTATAATACTGCTCCTATGTACAAGAATATAACTACTATAATACTGCTCATATGTACAAAAATATAACTACTATATTACTGCCTCCTATGTACAAGAATATAACTATTATAATACTGCTCCTATGTACAAGAATATAACTACTATAATACTGGTCCTATGTACAAGAATATAACTACTATAATATTGCTCCTATGTACAAGAATATAACTACTATAATACTGCTCCTATCTATAAGAATATAACTACTATAATACTACCTCCTATGTACAAGAATATAACTACTGTAATACTACTCCTATGTACAAGAATATAACTACTATAATACTGCTCCTATGTACAAGAATATAACTACTATAATACTGCTCCTATTTACAATATAACTACTATAATACTGCTCCTATGTACAAAAATATAACTAGTATTACACTACCTCCTATGTAGAAGAATATAACTACTATAATACTGCTCCTATGTATAAGAATATAACTACTATAATACTTCTCCTATGTACATGAATATAACAACTATAATACTGCTCCAATGTATAAGAATATAACTACTATAATACTGTTCCTATGTACAAGAATATAACTACTATAATCCTGCTCCTATGTACAAGAATATAACTACTATAATACTGCTCCTATGTACAAGAGTATAACTACTATAATACTGCCTCCTATGTACAAGAATATAACTACTATAATACTGCTCCTATGTACAAAATATAACTACTATAATACTGCTCCTATGTACAAGAATGGAACTACTATATTACTGCTCCTATGTACATGAATATAACTACTATAATACTGCTCCAATGTACAAGAAAATAACTACTATAATACGGCTCCTATGTACAAACATATAACTGCTATAATACTGCTTCTATGTACATAAATATAACTACTATAATACGGCCCCCTGTGTCCAAGAATATAACTACTATAATACTGCTCCAATGTACAAGAATATCACTACTACAATACGGCCCCCTATGTCCAAGAGTATAACTACTATAATACTGCTTCTATGTACAAGAATATAACTACTATAATACTGCTCCTATGTACAAGAGTATAACTACTATAATACTGCTCCTATGTATAAGAGTATAACTACTATAATACTGCTCTAATGTACAAACATATAACTACTATAATACTGCTTCTATGTACATGAATATAACTACAATAATACTGCCCCCTATGTACAAGAATATAACTACTATAATACTGCTCCTATGTACAAAAATGTAACTACTATAATACTGCTCCTATGTACAAGAATATAACTTCTATAATACTGCCCCTGTGTACAAAATATAACTACTATAATACTTCTCCTATGTACATGAATATAACTGCTATAATACTGCTCCTATGTGCAAGAATATAACTACTATAATACTGCCCCGTGTACAAAATATAACTACTATAATACTGCTCCTATGTAGAAGAATATAACTACGATAATACTCCATCCTATGTACAAGAATATAGTTACTATAATACTGCTTCTATGTAGAAGAATATACCTTCTATAATACTGCTCCTATTTACAAAATATAACTACTGTAATACTGATCCTATGTACAAGAAAATAACTACTATAATACTGCTCCTATGCACAAGAATATAACTATTATAATACTGCCTCCTATGTATAAGAATATAACTACTATAATGCTGCTCCTATGTACAAGAATATAACTACTATAATACTGCTCCTATGTACAAGAATATAACTACTATAATACAGTCCCCTATGTACAAGAATATAACTACTATAATCTGCTCCTATGTACAAGAATATAACTACTATAATACTTCTCCTATGTACAAGAATATAACTACTATAATACTGCTCCTGTGTACAAGAATATAACTACTATAATACTGCTCCTATGTACATGAATATAACTACTATAATACTGCCCCTATGTACAAGAATATAACTACTATAATACTGCTCCTATGTACAAGAATATAACTACTATAATACTGCTCCTATGTACAAGAATAGAACTACTATAATACTCCTCCTATGTACAAGAATATAACTACTATAATACTGCTCCTATGTACAAGAATATAACTACTATAATACTGCTCCTATGTACAAGAATATAACTACTATAATACTGCCTCCTATGTATAAGAATATAACTACTATAATCCTGGAATGCCCTGAGGTGAGCAGTATAGATGCGATAAAACATATCTTTATAGTGCACTTATATTTATGGTACTATCTTAAAGTATCTTGAGTTCAGTTTTGTCCTAATTTCCCATTATCCTGTATGGGGCTTAGTCTGTCTTTTATCTAGTACTAGCAGAAAGACCCGGCTTCGCCTGGGTATATTTCATCTATTTAATTTAATGTTTCTGTGTGTCGTTGCAGAGAGAAAGTCAATGCAGCTGACAGGAGGTGATTTTTACCTTCATTTTTTCAATCCCTATTGGCTGCGGAGTGGGAGGGGGTGTGGTTTAATGGGACACGGGGGGGGGTTAAGTCCTTCATTTCAGGGTGGCCTGAATTATAGGTTAATGCCATGGTAATTTGAAGAAACACAATGGGTAGCAGTGGAAGAAAACATTGCTTTGCGCGGGTATGTTTAATCTATTTCATTTAATGTTTCTGTGTGTCGTTGCAGAGAGAAAGTCATCCTCCCTCCCATCCCTGCAGCTGACAGATGTTGATTTTTACCTTCAATTGTTCAATCTCCATTGGCTGCGGAGTGGGAGGGGTCATGGCCTGACTGAGTCGGGGGCGTGACATTGAAAGACCTAGGGTAGGGTTTTAAGTCCTTCTTTTGATGGTGGCCAGAATTACAGGTCAATGCCATGGTAATTTATGAGGACACGCCATGGGTAACAGTGGAAGAAAACATTGCTTTGCATGGGTATATTTAATCTATTTCATTTAATGTTTCTGTATGTTGTTGCAGAAAGAAATCCAACTTCCCTCCCGCCCCTGCAGCTGACAGAAGTTGATTTTTACCTTCATTTTTTCAATCACCGTTGGCTGCGGAGTGGGAGGGGACGTGGGAGTCAGAGCGTGGTTTCGCGAGATCTGGGGCGGGGGTCAGAGTGGCATGAATTACAGGTCGATGACATGGTAATTTATGGGGACCTGCAATGGGTAGCAGTGGAAAAAAACATCTTTTATTAGTACTGAATGGTCGTAGTCTAAAATTAGTCAATTTCATCTACGATTTTTGTGTGTCATTGCAGAGAGAAATTCACCCTCCCACCCCTGCAGCTGACAGAAGTTTATTTTTCCCTTCATTTTTTCAATCCCTGTTGGCTGCGGAGTAGGAGGGGGCGTGACCTGACACAGTTGGGGGCGTGGCTTAACAAAGCGCTTCGCATAGGTGATTTAATCTATTTCATTTAATGTTTCTGTGTGTCGTTGCAGAATGGCTGCAGAGTGAGAGGGGGCGTGGTCTGACAGAGTTGGGGGCGTGACTTAGCAAGACGATTCGAACAGTTGTAGTCTATAATTAGTCTATTTTATCTAAAATTTTTGTGTGTCGTTGCAGAGAGAAATTCACCCTCCCACCCCTGCAGCAAACAGAAGTTTATTTTTCCCTTCATTTTTTCAATTCCCGTTGGCTGCGGAGTGGGAGGGGGCGTGACCTGACAGAGTCGGGGGCGTGGATTAGCAAGACGCTTCGCATGGGTGGATTTAATCTATTTTATTTAATGTTTGTGTGTGTTGTTGCAGAAAGAAAGTCAACCTCCCACCCATCCCTGCAGCTGACAGAAGTTGATTTTTACCTTTATTTTTTCAATCTCTGTTGGCTGCGGAGTGAAAGAGGGTGTGGCCTGACATAGTTGGGGGTGTGGCTTAGTGAGACCTGGGGCGGGGGTTTTAAGTACTTCTTTTAGGGTGGCCTGAATTAAAGGTCAATACCATGCTTATTTATGAGCCCACGCAATAGGCAGCAGTGGAGGAAAACATCTTTTATTACTACTGAACTGTAGTAATAGAAAAAAACATAAAGGTATTCCGGTTACCATAAATATAACTTAACAGTGTCAGTAAATAGAAATGGATGAGATCCTCAGCTGCTGATAATTACCTGGTTGTTATGGAAACCTGCCCTCCCTGTGTGTGGCTTTGCAGAGAATGGCAGTTGGAGTTTAAAACCAAAGCTCCCAGTTGTAATGTTGGCTAATGGAGATCATATTTTGGGAATATCTCAGGAACGGTACGTCCTAGAGAGATGAGACCTGGTCTAAAACCTTCACGGACACCTGATGTACCTGTGTGCCGAATTTGGTGAAAATCGGTCCAGTAGTTTGGTCGAGCATAGAGAACAGACAGACAGAAATTCATTTTTATATTATTAAGAGATACAACCTAGTGATTGTTTTTCTTTGTACTACACCTCCCATCCTCTGCTGTATTTATGCATTGGAGACCAGTCTGGTAATTGCTGTTGCAGATTGTTTACTTTTTGAACCCAAAGTAGGAGGAACAAGACCTGAGCCAAATGAGAATAAAAATTCACCTTGATTCCTCATTAGTCTCCAGCCGGTGCAGTACGTAGCGCCGCTCCCCGCATACCAAGTGCCGCCCATTGAACTATCTGATTGCTCGGCACCACATTTATCTGCTTTTTTCCCTGCACTTATTCCCCGGGGACAGCTTTCAATTTACAGAAAAGTGAAGTTAGTTAGAGAAGTTTGCAGACATTCCTGCTCCCGGCTACTTCTTGTTCAATGCAATTTTCCTTCGAAGCATACAGATAAACTCTCCACGGCCGGTCTCATTTAGTACTGGTCCAATTTTTTACTAAAAGCATTGTGTAATCAGGGCATTGTTAACCCTTTGGGCTGTTACTGCATTTTGCAACGAAACATTACTTTCAGTGAAGTCATCTAATAGGAATTCTCCAAAAATTTTGAAAATTTAAAAAGTTACCCCAGGCACATTGCTCAGCTGAATGTAATAATTAGAGATGAGCAAACTTTAAAAAAAAAAAAAAATCACAAAAACAATTTAAAAAATTCAAAAAATTTACAAAAACAATTTGTTTTGTGGCAAATTACTTCTTCACGAAGTGGATTTTTTGTAAGTAGCGGGTGCAATGACAGGGAGCTGCAACAGCGGTACATACATGATCGCATCTAAGTGTAAAAACAGTCAAAAATTAAAATAAAAAACATTTAAATCAAACTTACTGCCTTCATTTGCTCGCGAAGGGCCGCCATTTTTCTTGAAGATTTAGTGCGAAATCTAGCACGGCTCGAGAATACTGTACGTCATCACGACAGCTGGCGTGGTGACGTCATATGTCTCCACGCATGGAATTTTGGCCGAGATCTTTAATAAGAAAGATGGCTGCGGCCGGCCCATCACAAGCAAATAGAGACGCTGAGTATTATTATTTTTTTTTTTTTAACACTATTTCAGGTTAAAACGACTCACCAAGCATGAGGAAATTCGGCTTCCATGCAAATGAAATTTATCCTGAAATTTGGATCGAATTCCACGCGGGTGGATTCGATTCGCTCATCTCTAATAATGATACCTATCACTTACCGATCCGTTGCTTCTTTTTGGAGAAAAAGCACTTTTAACCCATATGCAAATGAGCAGTTAAGTGCACTGAGGGAAGGTCCAAGCCACTTTGTGCACCGTTGCTCCTACTACTTCCTTTTCCACCAGCATCCTCTCCTTCTCCTTGACATTTTGTATAAAAATTACACATTTTGATAATTCATCCAGATGAGGGGCAAAAACCCTGACACAGAGGATAGATTGCAGGGATCCAGTTAATCATTGGTAAAGGGTAGAAATGAGTGAAGTTATAGAAAATTAAATTCGTCTGCGTCATCAAATTTCACAAAGAAATTCATATGGTGACAAATTACTTGGTCGTGAAGCACATTTCTTATATAGCAGGCATAATGACATAGAACGTCGTTTGCAGCGCCCTCCGTCATTATATCTCTTAGATGCCGCGTTCATCACTGATCCCGGCATCTGAGGTTACCATTTAGGCCTTTCAGGGGTTAATCAGAGTGAAAAAATACTCACCTTATCCGTTTCATCGAGTAGAGGCCATCTTGATTAAAGACACAGTGCAAAATCTCCTGCAGTGACAAGATGACATCACACCAAACCAGCAAATGTGACGATTTCGTCACGTCACTGTAGGAGATTTTACGATGTGTCTTTAATTAAAGGGGTTTTCCGAGTTATATATATATATATATCTATTGATGATAAAATGTTTACTGTGATAAAGGTTCCTCTACTCTTGTAAATCCCAAAATGCCATATCTAGAAAGGAAATGGTTAAATCAGGTAGTTCTTTGAGTTAGTTGAGAGACTTCAAGTGACCAGGCAACAGAAAAGACCCGTTCTTTGTGATCTGCTGCAAAGTAAATATAAAGAAAAGCCTCATCCAGGTAAACACCGCTCCTGAGAGTGGAAGACTGCCGGAAAGCAACTCTACTCGTAGATAGAAGGAAGCGCTGAATATTTACGCAAATGGTTAAGAAACAAGACAGTGGCTGACCGAGACAGTAGGTTAAAAACACGTTTATGGCTATAGACTTCATTGCATGTGGAAAGGATTACTTGCCTCCGGCACCCACTGCACTTCTGAGACCTTCAGAACCTCGGACGGCATCACGCAGACTGGGCATTGCAGAAGGTGTATTAAGAGAAATTACATGCCTGTGCTTATGTGAGGGAGATTGCAAAGTATATCTAGAGAGAGACTCAGGAGGACTACTACTACCATCATTGCCACAGCCTTTGGGAAAAGTTTACTCTGTGCAGCACTTGAGAAGATATCTGCCACTTATCTTTCTACTGTAACTCCAATCATCTGCTCCTTAAAGAGAGACTTTATTTATTTTAACCAAATGGGCCTGGTCATTGACTCCACCATCTATAATCTATCTTTCTATCTATCTATCTCACATCTATCTATTTATCTATCCATCCATCCACTACCTCTACATTCAAAGTTATTCTCACAAGAAGACTAATGCTGATAAGTAGCTGGGGTAATAAGACATTTCTGATTGATTGCTGTAAAAACTAAAAAGACGGATAGAATTTGATTACATTTAAGGCTTCAGAAATAATAGGATATCTTTCTTAGAAAGCTCCATTATTCCGGAGATTGCTGGATTTGCAGAAAGGTGTTTAATGATCTTCTAAGTTGACGGGTCACTTACATTAAAGTGGTCATCTGTTTTCATCAAGGTAGATATTAGCATTAAAGTGAGGCCTCCGCATTGAAAATTAAAACTGCTATCCGCTACAGAGTACAATACCCAAAGAAAAGCGTAACTGTAACTGGACAGTATTAATGGTAAATAGTGCAGCCCCCCAGAGCCATGGTTCAATAGACTGTATATAAGAGATGTATAACTTATACCAGCTGTACACATATAATTATATACAGGAGATACCCAGGTTATACCAGCATACTCCATATCACTATATACCAGAAGATGTATAACTTATACCAGCTGTACATATATAATTATATACAGGATATACCCAGGTTATACCAGCATGGTCCATATCACTATATACAAGAAGATGTATAACTTATACCAGCTGTACATATATAATTATATACAGGAGATACCCAGGTTATACCAGCAGGGTCCATATCACTATATACAAGAAGATGTATAACTTATACCAGCTGTACATATATAATTATATACAGGAGATACCCAGGTTATACCAGCATGCTCCATATCACTATATACAAGAAGATGTATAACTTATACCGGCTGTACATATATAATTATATACAGGAGATACCCAGGTTATACCAGCATGCTTCATATCACTATATACAGGGAGATGTATAACTTATACCAGCTGTACATATATAATTATATGCAGGAGATACCCAGGTTATACCAGCATGCTCCATATCACTATATACAGAAGATGTATAACTTATACCAGCTGTACATATATAATTATATACAGGAGATACCCAGGTTATACCAGCATGCTCCATATCACTATATACAGAAGATGTATAACTTATACCAGCTGTACATATATAATTATATACAGGAGATACCCAGGTTATACCAGCATGCTCCATATCACTATATACAAGAAGATGTATAACTTATACCAGCTGTACATATATAATTATATACAGGAGATACCCAGGTTATACCAGCATGCTCCATATCACTATATACAGAAGATGTATAACTTATACCAGCTGTACATATATAATTATATACAGGAGATACCCAGGTTTATACCAGCATGCTCCATATCACTATATACAGAAGATGTATAACTTATACCAGCTGTACATATATAATTATATACAGGAGATACCCAGGTTATACTAGCATGCTCCATATCTCTAGTTACTATGTATAACTTATACCAGCTATACATATATAATTATATACAGGAGATACCCAGGTTATACCAGCATGCTCCATATCACTATATACAAGAAGATGTATAACTTATACCAGCTGTACATATATAATTATATACCAGAGATACCCAGGTTATACCAGCATGCTCCATATCACTATATACAAGAAGATGTATAACTTATACCAGCTGTACATATATAATTATATACAGAAGATACCCAGGTTATACCAGCATGCTCCATATCACTGTATACAGAAGATGTATAACTTATACCAGCTGTACATATATAATTATATACAGGAGATACCCAGGTTATACTAGCATGGTCCATATTGATGGCAGAAATAATGATATCTAATCTGCATTGATTTCCTTTTCCTTTATCTGCTGATATACAATATGTAATATAGCCGCAGTATCACATCCTCTTGTTCGTTTCTATAATATTTTTCTGTTAGATTTTCTAAATTAAGGGCAGAGTTTTTTCTGACTTTGTTATTTTTGTTGAAAGTTTCCTCCTCTTCGCCGTAAAGTCCCAGAAATCCTTGTCATTATTAGTCTGGATTGTATCTGGAGGTTAAAAGGCTGTGTTAACCTTGCAGCACATTTACATATTTGTGGTAAAATGTCAAACAGCTGAGCTATCTCTTTGGCTTTTAACATAAAAATACCCCCAAGAGATCCGCTAATAAGCATATTTAGATAGAATTGCTTCTGTTGCTAACGGCGCTGTTGTGTCTGTTAAAGCTTTGATGATGTGAGGCCGGCCTGCTGTCCACAGTCCCCGCATTTCATTGGAAACATTGTAAAAAGCTAAACGCTGGTGCCAATGATAACCTGTTTTCACATTTTTATATTTCATGCTCTAGTAGGGATGAGCAAACCCGTGGAAGTTCGGGTTCGATGGGTTCGGCTGAACTTCAAGTCAAAGTTCCAAGACCCCAAACCCGGACCCCATTAAAGTCAATATGGACTCGAACGTCACTTTTTATTTTCCGTTATAACATGGTTATAGCGGAAAATATTAGCATTCTTAAAGGGGTTGTCCGAGTGATGAAAAAAATTATATAGTACTGTAAATCTGATGGGCAGCAATATATAACTAAGTTAAACAGGTTTTAGGCAAAAAAAAAATGTATATTTCCTCATTTCCCTGGTTTTCTCCTGGCCTTTGTTTACCTGCAGTAACAACAATCTGTGCCCCTCCCCCCTGCTCTGTAAAGAGAGTGAATAAGTCTGTCCTGAGTGACTTGTCTACTGGAATACTCAGCAGCATGTTGTATGTGTAGGACTACAAGTCCCAGCTGTACAGCTACACTGCAGATACACACAGGAACTTCCCCTTACCTTTCTTGTGCAATACTCTGCAGATCTCCTCCAGTGTCAGATCTGTGTCTGCAGGATGAGGAGGGCAAATCCTGTGTCTCTTCACTGCCTGAAGCTACTGTTGTAAAGTCTTGAGCCCTGAGTGTGTTCTGGCTGAAGGGGTTAAAGTTTTATCTGAAAGAATCCAGGAAGAGAGCAGAGAGCAAGAGCCGTCAGAAACGGGGGCGTGGCCAGCACAGTGACCTCTCGTGTACAGGTTCTTATCTGCTTGCGCACGAATACAAGATTAGCAGGGAGGAAAGCTGACATCACAGGTCATGTGACCCTGAGTAAAATCTGAGAAACCAGCAAGTTTAGAAGCAGAAAGTGTATGGAAAAACTGTTATATTTGATTAGTTACAAAACATACAAAGGACAAAATAATAACTTGGACAACCCCTTTAAGACAGATTGCAAAAGAATATGGCCATTTAGGGGTTAAAAAAATAACTCACCTCATCCACTTGATCGCGCTGCCGTGGTGTCTTCTATCTTCTTTCAGCAGGACCTCCAAAAGGACCTGCGATGACATGAGCGTGGTAACGTCATCGCAGGTCCTTCTATCTTCATTCAACAGGAAACCTATTGTCTTGCCAATATTTTGCAAACTTTCTAAACCCTGTAACCTTAAAGTCATTCGCACCCTGGACCAAACCCCTAAATATGAATGCAGACCCCAGGACAAAACCTTTAATCCCAAACACGACGTTAGACCCCATACCAAATTCCTAAATTAAAGTAGACCTCAGACCGTACACCTAAAACTAATAAAGATTCCCTATGAGACCTCCAGACCAAACCCATCAAATTAGTTCTGTTCTAAAACTAAAGTTGTATCGGATCCCAGACCAGATCCCCAAATTAGAGGTTAGATCCCTAACTTGCAAGTTATGTAGTCATATAGTATACAAGATACATCATGTTGAAGTTTCACCCTTGTAAATGTTGACCGCTCCCTCTTTTGACGTTTACTATTTTTTGAACTTTCAATCACTTACAATAAACTGGATCATCTCAAAACGTATTCAGATAAAGATCTTGAGCTTGGTCATTCTGTAGGTTTGCTCATTTGGTCAAGGTGTTTGGTCAATACCTACCAAAGTCACTCTTGGGAGGTATTGATTCTTCTTCTCAAGTTCCAGGTGCTGTAGGGAGTCTTACCGGCATTGCTTTCTAGGAAAATATGTTAATTAGCACAAGTCTAGAAAGAAAAACACAACTCTCTCTACAGTGCCCCTTATAGGTAGTACGAACTATAAACAACATTGTAGGATCAAGAAGAAGAAGAGAAGTAGTTCAGGGATACTAATGGTCCACTTACCCAAGTCTCCAATCCCAGTGAGGGTCCAAGCTGAATCGAGGCAGGAAAGTTATTGTTTTTCCAATATTTTGCAAACTTTCTAAACCCTGTAATCTTAAAGTCATTCACATCCTGGACCAGACCCCCAAAATTGAATACAGACCCCAGGACAAAATCTTTATTTCCAAACACCACGTCAGACCCCATACCAAATCTCTAAATTAAAGTAGACCTCAGACCGTACCCCTAAAGCTCCCCAGACCAAACCCATCAAATTAGTTCTGTCCCAAGACTATGAAAGTAAAATTATACAGTGATCCCTCAAGATACAATGGCCTCAGGATACAATATTTCAAGCATACAATGGTCTTTTCTGAGCCATCGTAAGTTGAAACCAGACTGAACATACAATGTCTTAGACTCAGATCCAACCAATCACGGTCACTTCTCTGGTAAAATAGTTGAATTTGTTACTAGTTATCAGCTATTCCTGACTGTTATATGTAAGGACATGTTTTATATGTCTTACTTATGTGCCTATTAGTCTAAATGTTAACGTTCTCTTATCTTGGATGACATTTTGGGGATTTGGAACCGATTACTGAACTTACAATGGTTTCAACATACAATGGTCGTCCTGGAATCAATTAATATTGTAACTTGAGGGACTACTTGTATCAGATTCCAGACCAGATCCCCAAATTAGAGGTTAGAACCCTAGCTTACAAGTTATGTAGTCATGTAGTATACAACATATGAGTATTAACATAATGTCGAAGGTTCATCCTTATCAATGTTGACTGTTCCCTCCTTTGACGTTGACTCTTGTTTGAACGTTTAATCACGTACAATAAGCTAGATCATCTCAAAAGTTATTCCAATAAAGATCTTGAGCTTTGTCATTCGGTACGTTAGCTCATTTGGTCAAAGATCTATTTATTTTCCTGCTTCGAACTTGGTCGTACTTAGTTAAAATATTGAGTAAGAACATCTATTTGATTCAATAGTCACTCTTGGGAGGTATTGTTTCTTCTTCTGGAGTTCCAGGTGGTGTAAGGAGTCTTACATGCATTGCTTTTTAGGATAAATGATACAAAGTAGCCCTCTTCCAGAAAGAAGAAAAAAACTCTCTCTATAGTGCCCCTTATAGGTAGTACGAATTATAAACAAGAGGAAGCAGTGTGCAAGCATCTAAGAACATGGCCGACCGTCCAAACATTAAAAAGTAAATTTAATTCAATATTAATGTCCTTTATTCACCAATGTGACGTTTCAGTCCTTTTAGTGAGATTGATTTCAAGCCACTATACGTATTTACTAGAGATGAGCGAATCATCCAAAATTTGCTTCGCTGAATATGCGTCGAAGTTTTCACAAGATTCAAATACAAATCTATTCGACGAAGCTGCGTACAAATTATACGTTATTATGTGGTGTTTTGGGAACATTTGCACACTAATAACGAATGTACAGTTGTTAAAGGTACGCAACTTATGTGAACAATAACGCATGAGCGTACAAAAGTGCATACGAATCCTTAGCGAACTATTGTTTTTTTCCAGTTCTGAGGGGGGCGTATCTTCACTTTCCCGCCGTACGCAGAATGCGTAAAATTTACTTACGTTTCATACGTATCTTACGTATAGTTAGCGGTCAAATTTTTGCGTACGTTTACAAATAATACAAAGCAAATCCGACAAAATTCGGATTTGCTTCAGAGAAGAAAATTTCCAAGATTCGATACGAATCTACGAAGCGGCAAATCAATTCGCTCATCTCTAATATTTACCCTGTAAACAAAGTATGGCTTATTATAAAGCTTTGAAACATGACTTGAGATATCAACCAAATCAGATGGAGGTGTCTTGTTTGGCTGTGTTATGGCAGTAAGTATGGAACCAATGAGTCAACTCACTGGTTTGACTTCAGGTTAAACCTAAGGGTGTTATCCTAGAAGTCCCCTAGTAGTCACCCTTTAACCCCTGTACAGGGATCTCTATTTCACTGCAAGGAAACATCTAGATCACTACTTCTTGGCGTAATCTCAGTGTGGTTGACAACTCACACATAGGAGTCAGAGACGCGAATGTGTAGCACCTAAGGATCAGGCAAACCCCTAGTTGGTGACAGGCCAAGGTCAGGACCGGCTGAGTGTGTGCAATAGGAAAATGGTCCATGGTCAAGACAGGCAGCATAGGCTCAGTACAGGTAATAGGCACAGGTCAGGCAGCTGCAGGTCAATACGGGTAATCAGACACAGGTTGGTACAGAAGCAGAGGAAGATAATAGAACAGCACACCTTTTCAAGGAGCTTAGCAAGCTGAGCTTATATACCTCTATACTGGGGAAGGTGCCTCAAAAACCCACATTCAGCCAGCTATTGGAGCACCCTATGGGTGCAAGGAATGCAGTCTAACAGGCCTCAATGTGTGAGAAGGAGCAGATTTACCCCAGCAGCCAGGCCCAGAAGTAAGAGGAGGAGAATAGGAAGCAGGTCAGGGCATTGGACTAGTGAGGTGGAGCACCGATGGCAACAAACCACCTCTTTAAGAGGCTTATATTGCTAGTCATGTTTCAAAGTTCTTTAATGAGTCATACCTAAAGGTGGCGCTACAGAGACAGTTTTTACCTACTGAAGGTAAGCTAATTTGCTAGTAAAATAATAGTGGGCAGTTGTAAACCAATTTTTTTGTATTGAGTTGGTGTACCATACGATACCTGATGCCCAAAAGTCCAGTGATCCATTACAAGCTTTGGACCTACTGGATGTACCCAGCTGTTGATGGACGTAACCACCAGATTGGGTTCATTGGCTCAGTAGTCTCAAAGAATTTTGTAGACCTCTGAGGAAAGCTTACTAATGGTTACTTCAGCCACACCATGGAACTTGATCTGGGCGGACTAGGAACTTAAAGTGGCCCTGAAAAAAAATAAAAAA
Organism: Rhinella marina; assembly: GCA_900303285.1. NCBI lineage: Eukaryota > Metazoa > Chordata > Amphibia > Anura > Bufonidae > Rhinella > Rhinella marina. The sequence goes on along the minus strand of ONZH01013022.1, from coordinate 5,641 downwards.
AATAAAAAAAATAAAAGTGGCCCCATTTTGTAGGTCCAAATTTATAGAAGGCAGGGCAACACAAGTTGGCGGGGTTCACAACAATACTATAGTGCAAAATACTATGTCAGCAGAACAAAATAACACAGTGTAGTACAGTATATTGCCCCAAAAGTTGGCTTTTGTGGTGGTCATCAATAGCCTACCATTCTTGCTGTACCTCCCTTCTTCTCAGTTGTCTATTGAGCAGGGGGCTTAGGAGGTGAGATCTGGACCACAGCAGTTGAATAAAGGAAGATGTGTGGTCACTGACCAGGTAGATGAGTATCTGATTCTCACAGCATTAATTACTGTAGAGAGCTTATTGCATACCCAGTCAACTACAGAGAGGAGGGCTAGGGTGGCCCCCTGGGTCATCGGCCCACCGGGAAATTTCCCTGTAGGGTCTATGGCCAATCAGCCCCTGGACTTGATGCCATGGGACCATTGCAGTAGACTACATGTATAGGAAGGTATCAGGTCATACAGTGATATCAGTCAATGAATCTACAACATGGAAGACGGCTTGCATCATGGGTAGAACCATGAATATACTGGTTAAGAGAGACCAAGTTCCATGAAGAAAATGTGATGTGACTTGAAAGTCCCAACAAAACTATAAAGAATCTTGTGGTCACCCTCAATCTTTTCTTTTTGTATGTTAAAGGAAGTGGGCCAAAAATATTTGTCAAGAACTTTTTGATTGGAACCATAGTTCTACATCAGTAGGTGCTAGATTCTTGGAAGTGATTGAGTTATGGCCCTTCAAGCAACTGGTTGCCCATGAGTCAATGTACAAGCAAGCGTAGATGTTTTTAGATGCACCAATAATGATAAGCTCCTGAGCCTGTCACTTTACACAGAGATTCCTTTAAAGCCTTAACTAAATCTATTCTCGGTTTTGTAAAGCTGCTGGTACAATGGCGCTTTATTCTGGGAAGCTGAGGGAGCTCAAGGTTAGTTTTACATTTGTAAATACATTATAAGGCATATGGAAACACAATACTAAACAAGGTCAGGTGAGGGCATCTCGGTTGACTCTGAAGTATCAGCACAGATGGTTGGAACATCAGATACGGGCACAGTCACTTTACTGATAACCAACGCACAATTAGACAGCAATTCAGCAGCTGCACACGGTGTTCCCTTTGCTGTAGTGCCCTGGGACTGGGTACAAAACACACACAGAATAACTTTTTCTTTTTTGACATCTTATCAATTTGATGCAGCAGTTCAAGCTCTTCAAGTAGACTGCGCGGGAGTCCCTGGTGGAAATGTACATTGTGCGGTGTATAGTAATGCCAGCCGTCTTCATGTTTCTTCCTGTCGCTCTTTTAGAGTTCATTTCAGATGAAGCAAATTGTAGGAATTTACACTTCTTTGTTGCCTTTAGAAATAAAAAGACAGATAAACAGACAAGAGAGGAAAAAGCTACATTTCTTCAGCTCAGTCTAATTCTTTCCCAGAAAAGACACACAAGGATGAGGCGTAAAGTGAGCCACCCAGGTTCTGATACAAAACCCATACCAGGGCCCATAAATACATGTACCATTCAAGCACCAGGTCCCAGGTGCAACTGCCACCTCTGCACCACCTATAGTAGCTCCTACTGCCACGTTATTCCTACCGACCTCCATACCTACATTCTGTCTGTCTCTCCGTCCCTTCCTTCTCTCTTTACATCTCTCCAGTCCTTCTATTTCTCACTCATTCTCTTCCTTATTTATGTCTCTTTCTTCTTCTCTCCTCTTCCTTCTTTATTTGTCTCTCCCCCCCCCATTTGTCCCTCATTTCCTTCCTTCTTTCCTCCCTTAGGTCTCTCCATCCCTCTCTTCCTTCTCCTTCTACATCTCTCCAGCCCTTCTATTTCTCACTCATTTCCTTCCTTATTTATCTCTCTTTCTTCTTCCCTCCTCTTCCTTCTTAATTTGTCTCCCCCCTTCCTCCCTCACTACCTTCCTTCTTTCACTCCCTTCTTTCCTTCACTCTGTCTCTTCCTTCCCTATTCCTACCTTTCTTCTTCCTCCTTTTTCTTTCTTTTCTTTCTTCTTCTTCCATCTTTTTTCTTCTGCTTTCTGTCTTCTTTGAATACATTTTATAAATTTTACAAAATGTTTAAATAAACTTACAAATCTTTCTTTCTTTCTTCTTTCTTTTTCTCTTTAGTTTTTTCTATTATTTTCCCCTTTTGTTCATCCTTTTTTCTTTCTTTTTTCCTTTCCCAATGTTTTTTCCTCATGCTTTCTCCTTTGTTCTGTCTTCTGTTTCCTTAACTTACATCTAAAGATGAGCGAATCTATTTGCCGCTTCGTAGATTCGTTACAAATCTTCGTTATTTCCTACTCCTAAGCGAATCCAAATCTTTTCAGATTCGCTCCCTACGAATCTTAAATGTTCTTATTTGTACGCACTCTATGTCATCGATAATTTGGCTAATGCATACGGATTCATTAAGTAGTGTACTTTTACTGTATGTTCCGTTATTTGTGCGGAAATGTTAAAGGTGGATGGGTTAGAGCGACGAAAAGCCCGGGAAGAACCCGGTCACCTGACCTAGGGGGAAGGGCTTGCTGTGATTGGCCCATAGGCTGAGTAAACCAGTTACATCACCTGTGCTGCGACTGCTGAGACGAGCAGAAGCTTGTCAAAGACAGAGAACTGTGTTCTGTAACTTCAGGTGTTGTTCTGAGCATTCACATTACAGATATCAGGGCTAGTGCAGGGCTAGTAATATTAATCAGGCAGGGAGAGTGAGGAAGGAGACAGGGAGAGAGACAAAGACCAGCTGCAGGGCCACAGTCAAGTGAAAATGTCTGGCATGGAAAGCAGAAGGGTTCCACAGAAGGGTGCTCTCATAATCCTGCCGGTCCATTACCTTGACCATATATTTAAGCTTTCCAGAACTAAATGATAATGAACGCCTGGATGCCATATTGAAAACTTCTCTCTGCCTCTGAGGACTGTGAGCCACGACCTAACGTTGTGTGTGCGTATTATGCAATTGCGAGACAGTAGTGCGCTAAGGATTCGTGCGCACTTTGTATGTACGTATTTAGTTCAGTAGTGTACTTTTAACAACGCTTAGACTGTATGTTCGTTATTTGTGCGGGAATGTTCTCAGAACACGACTAGAATAACGAATAACAAATATTTTTTTAACCCAACTTCGACCGAATAAATTGGTATTAAGTAGAGATGAGCGAGTAGTGAAATATTCGAAAGTTCGAAATTCGATTCGAATAGACTGCGAAATTCGACTATTCGACCGGATATCGAATCCCATTAAAGTCTATGGGAAAAAAATGCTCGCCACTTGGAAATCTCAATTCGACCACTTGGAGGTCACCAAGTCCACCCTGGAACCTCAGAAAAGGATGCCAACACTGCTGGAATGCAACTGGGACAGCAGGGGAAGCATGTCTGGGTGCATATAACGCGCCCAAGTCGCACTATTACGCCACTATCACAGCCTCTCAACAATACACTCCAAACACAATCTAACCTCTCTGTAAAGTGAGACCATACAAGGAAACCTTCTTTCCTCTACATTGCCATGGACCCCAAGCCAAACTAGACAAAAAAAAGATGAAATTCTGCACCCCTTAAAATCACGTTGCCTATGACAACCACAGATGGCATAGGCAAGGGGGAAAGCAAATAGACCCCACCCCTAATTGTCATTGTGTGTGTGTGTGTGTGTGAGAATGTGGTCAGACATGTCTTCTTTAAAATGTAAAAACAACTCAAACACATGCAGAAGCCTTAAAATGCCGCAATTGTTGGCGCTTTGAGATGTCAGTGACCCGACCTGGCCGCAGTGTCATGTCTAGCAGGTAAAGCAGTGGGGATGTTGAGGGATGCGTAGGACCGCAAAAGGCAGGAAGAGGCCGTGGGCTGGCCAGAGGCTCATGAAAATTTTGTGGCGGCCCAAGAGGTGACACCTCTTAAAAATTATGTGGAGGCCCAAGAGGTGAGACCTCTTAAAAATTATGTGGAGGCCCAAGAGGTGAGACCTCTTAAAAATTATGTGGAGGCCCAAGAGGTGAGACCTCTTAAACATTTTGTGGAGGCCCAAGAGGTGAGACCTCTTAAAATTTTGTGGAGGCCCAAGAGGTGAGACCTCTTAAAAATTATTTGTGGAGGCCCAAGAGGTGAGACCTCTTAAAATTTTGTGGAGGCCCAAGAGGTGAGACCTCTTAAAAATTATGTGGAGGCCCAAGAGGTGAGACCTGTTAAAGATTTTGTGGAGGCCCAAGAGGTGAGACCTTTAAAAATTATTTGTGGAGGCCCAAGAGGTGAGACCTCTTAAAAATTTATGTGGAGGCCCAAGAGGTGAGACCTCTTAAACATTTTGTGGAGGCCCAAGAGGTGAGACCTCTTAAAACATTTTGTGGAGGCCCAAGAGGTGAGACCTCTTAAAAAATTATGTGGAGGCCCAAGAGGTGAGACCTGTTAAAGATTTTGTGGAGGCCCAAGAGGTGAGACCGTCTTAAAAATTATGTGGAGGCCCAAGAGGTGAGACCTGTTAAAAATTTTGTGGAGGCCCAAGAGGTGAGACCTCTTAAAAAATTATGTGGAGGCCCAAGAGGTGAGACCTGTTTAAAGATTTTGTGGAGGCCCAAGAGGTGAGACGTATTAAAATTATGTGGAGGCCCAAGAGGTGAGACCTTAAAGATTTTGTGGAGGCCCAAGAGGTGAGACCTCTTAAAAATTATGTGGAGGCCCAAGAGGTGAGACCCTTAAAAATTATGTGGAGGCCCAAGAGGTGAGACCTGTTAAACATTTTGTGGAGGCCCAAGAGGTGAGACCTCTTAAAAATTATGTGGAGGCCCAAGAGGTGAGACCTGTTAAACATTTTGTGGAGGCCCAAGAGGTGAGACCTCTTAAAAAATTATGTGGAGGCCCAAGAGGTGAGACCTCTTAAAAATTATGTGGAGGCCCAAGAGGTGAGACCTCTTAAACATTTTGTGGAGGCCCAAGAGGTGAGACCTCTTAAAAATTATGTGGAGGCCCAAGAGGTGAGACCTCTTAAACATTTTGTGGAGGCCAAGAGGTGAGCCATAAATATAAAAATTTTTCTTGATTTACGGAGCAATTCTACGGCGGTTAAGGAGGAGGAGGAGGAGGTGGAGGAGGAAATGGCACTTCATACAGATGGCACTTCACTTTTGGCTGCTTTCCACGGTTGGAGAAGCAAAGTCCGGGTCAATCCACTTGCTGTTCATTTTGATTAGCGTCAGCCTGTCGGCACTGTCGGTTGACAGGCGGCTGCGCTTATCGGTTATAATGCCCCCGGCTGCGCTGAACACCCTTTCTGATAGCACGCTGGCGGCAGGGCAGGCAAGCACCTCCAAGGCGTACAGGGACAGTTCCAGCCACGTGTCCAACTTATACTGGGGGTCCAGGAGTGCGAAGACCCAGTACAGTTTGTTCTCCACTATCCGGACAACACGTGTGTCCCGGGAAAAGCAGCCCAGCATGAAGTCAGCCATGTGTGCCAGACTCTGAATAGGCATGACGTCACTGCCCCCACCAGAAGGATCACTTGCCATTTTCCTCCTTCCTCTTCCGCCTCCTCTCCGCCCCATCCGCGCTGAACCAATGGGACGCACACAGCCTGACT